>JARDXD010000519.1:0-123045 GCA_029218145.1 Aphanocladium album | reverse complement strand
GGGGAACGTGGAATGTATGGAGGGAAATTTTTACGTGGAACAACATTGTAAACTGGCATTTGCAAGCGTGGCATACAGATGTTTGGGTATAGATGTGGTGCTAGGGGAGGGACTTGGTAATAGACATCGTTTCGAACGCAAAATCACAAGTTACCTCTGATATCTCCAAATCTCTTTGAACTCCCCAAGACACAAAAGGGAAAGAAAAACAGGGTATTGAGAGTCAGAGAGTTGCTGCAGCTTGCATGCGTCCGTCTTCCAGACTACATCATTCCGACATTGGTGGTGACCAGCAATGGAAGGTCTGATTACTGGCCGAATTAAACTTCCAAAGCTGCAACAAGAAAAAAAAGCCACGATGATTTCCAATCACTTATAAATACCCCCAATCGCAATCATTGTCCGCTCCGCACGCACTCCGCAGACTCGAGTCGTCCTGCTGCTGCTGCGGCGGCGCGGGGCTCCACTTACCGCCAACGAAACGGTCCCTGGGTTGCGCGTCATGGCCTGTGATTGGCCATGGTGCAAGGCTAGGATGGTGATTCCATCGCGCGCGGGAGTCCCATCATGGCTTTTTTTTTTTTGGCAAGTATTGCTTGCAATCGTCAAACTGGAGGAAAAGCGAAGAAAAATGTAGAAAACAGATTGCAGTTTGAAACAAGAACAAGCTTGAAAAGAATCGAAATCGAGATAACGACAAATCTATTATAAGCAAGCATCTTGGCATTATGCGGGTGTCTGCGACGCAAAGACCCTGAAAATGGAAATACAGTGGCCGCAGGAAACAGAACGGCGCTGGGTTATGGCGCGCGCTGATCCACTAACCGCTGGTCCCGGGCCCGTGCAGCGCCCCGACGACGGCGCGCCGCTGCAAAAAAATTGGAGGGCTCGTGTAAGTGGGCGCAGCTTTTGTAAGCTCCCGCCCCTGATGACAGATGACGGTTGCGAAAAATTAATCAGACACCGTTTTTTGGAGGATGCAGCTGAGAAACTAGGCTGGCGGCTCCTCGGATCCGGTTCAGTAGTTTGAAACTGGCGCGCGGGATGGCGATGGCCAAGAAGTATATAGCATCGAGGGTTCCTCGACACTTGATGCACTTTCCCATCACTGACAGAACAATCTCCTCATTCATACACCTTCGACTCCTGCCCCCTTCCTGAAACTTATACTGGCATTTCTTTAAGCTGCAATATACCCTCTATATAAACACACTTTACCATGAAGACCATCGTCGTCCTCGGCACCGGCGTCGCCGCCGCCGCCGTCATCCGCCAGACCATGAAGTCGACCGTCCTCAAGCGCAGCGACATCAAGATGGTCGTTGTCAGCCCCAACACGCACTTTTTCTGGCCCATTGCCATGCCCCGCGCCGTCGTCCCCGGCCAGTTTGCCGACGACAAGTTCATGTTTGCCCTGGAGCCGACCTTTGCCGAGTATCCCGCCGACAAGTTTGAGTTTGTCCTCGGCGCGGCGGCCGCGCTGGACCCCGACGCCAAGACGGTCACCGTGGCGCTCGGCAACGGCGAGGGATCGCGTCGCGCCATTGCGTACGACACCCTCGTCATCGCGACCGGTGCGTCGTCGCGCGACGGCATGCCCTGGAAGCCGCTCGACGACACGGCCACGACGGTCGGTCGGCTCCACGACCTGCAGAGGCGGATCAAGGACGCCAAGACGATCGTGGTGGCCGGAGGTGGCACGACCGGGGTCGAGACCGTCGGCGAGCTGGGCTACGAGTACGCGCGCAACGGCAGCAAGAAGATCTACTACGTGCACAGCGACGCGCTGCCGTTGTCGGATAGCGCTATAGCCTCGGTGCGCAAGCAGACGCGCGCCGAGATTGCCAAGCTCGGCGTCAAGATCATCCCCCACACCAAGGTCACCAAGGTGACTGCCTCCGGCGCCGACACGGTGCTGGAGCTCACCGCCGCCGACGGCACCAAGAGCACCCTCACGGCCCAGGCATACCTCCCGGCGCTGGGCCTGACGCCCAACACGGGCTTTGTGCCGGCGCGCATGCTCGACGCCGCCGGCTACGTCAGGCAGACGACGACGCTGCAGGCCGAGGAGCACGACGACATCTTCGTGCTCGGCGACGCGGGCAGCCTCGAGGGCAACAAGGCGTCGGCCGCCGACGCCCAGGCCAGGCACCTGATTGCCGCGCTGCCGCTGCGCCTCGACGGCGGCGACAAGAAGGCGACGTTGCCCGAGTACAAGCCTGCGTCCAAGGACATGTTTGGCGTCACGCTGGGCCGCAAGAGCGGCACCGGCCAGATGGGCAGCTTCAAGATCTTTAGCATCCTGATCTGGTACCTCAAGGGACGGTTCCTGGGTACCGACTATGCGGACCACGTTGCGGCTGGCAAGAGGACTCTGACCACTAAGTTTGAGTAGGGTTTTCAAAAAGGACGAATTGATTTTTGCATCTTTTTTTTTTTTTTTTGTGCATCAGCATTGGAGTTTTGGAATATAATAGATAGCTCACTGGCTACCAGTTAATGATATATAATTATGATATAACATCGCGTTCCCGTTGGTGAATCGGAATACTTCCTGAAACAACTCGTTTGTATGAAGCCTTTGAGCTCATTCCATTTTTAAGCTTTCCTGTAAACATAGTGGCATTTCGATACGAGTGTCGTCTACAGATAACTGCTGCACTTACAACGCCCGCAAGTTGGCCCACAACAACGCCCCACACCGCAGCAACCATCACGACGACAGCTTGAACCTTGCATCTTGCATCTGTCGCACAACGCTCAAGCTCCCACCGGCAGTAAACCAAGCCGTCTCCCCGTGGCCGACATTCTAAACGCGCTGCCTGTCGCGGCAATTCCGACTCGGGCTGCCCACCGCAGCAATTGCGCTCATGGCCGGCGCCCCATACCGATAACGACGATTTCGGCCCTGATAATTCCCACGCCAAACCCGCCTCGAGATGAACAGCCAGCCGTCGGCGGCCCGCAGCGCGCTGCAGGCCGCGGTCAAGTACTGGTCCGACTTTGTCGCGCGGTGCGTCTCGCAGCGCCTGGCTAGTGACCGCTTCCAGGAGTTTGTGCAGCTCGTCCACGCCAAGCACCCGCTGCCGCCCGTCCTCGTCGCCGACTTCTTCCTGCGCCCGCAGCCGTTCAACCACGTCAGCCTCGACCCGCGCATACCGCCCTACATCCAGATTCTGACGCAGCTCGGCTACATTGACGCGCCCTCGATCCTGCGCGTGCTGTACAAGTACTCCGCCCTGCACGCGCACGACCGCCCGAACGACGTCAAAGATGAAGAGGATATCAAGAAGAAGGAAGAAGGGGAAGACGGAAAGCAGGATAAATCGTTGCGCTGGAAGGACTCGTCGTGGGCCGAGGAGGTCATGTTCTACCATGTGATACGGACCATGGTGGAAGGGAGCGCCTTTACCGACGCCAAGACGGGTCTGGAGCTGGTGAGCATCATCTGCAAGTGGATGGATCTGTTCATCCATGTGAGCTCGGCGTTTGCGGCGGACATCCTCACCAACAAAACGGATCGGCAAGGCCGTGAAGAGATGGAGACGGCGCGCGCTGCTTTTGTGCCGCTGCTCCTGCGACTGGTGGACAATCATGCCCTGCTTCGTATTGTCAGCAAGCCGTTTGCCAAGGGTGAGAGATGGAGTTCGGAATTTGGATGAATTTCTTTTCATGGCTAACGAGACCCAGGACTTCGAAAACAGTTGTCAGATAGCCTCGGCAACTTTATACAGACTCTGCAGCCTGTCCCTCCGTTTGTGGAGAGGCTCGAGATATTCCGCACACAAACGCTGGCGCAGCTGGACCCTGTTGATAAGAAAAAGCAGGCTGCCAATGCAGTCATGGACGAGTTGCTCGATTCTACCGTCGGCCTGGGCGGCTTCGTCATTCCGGAGATTCCCATCTCCAACTCGAGGGCCTCACTCTACGTTTACCTAAATGCAGCTGTAAGCTTTACTCCTGAGCATGCGATCCGAAGACTACTAACAATCAAAAGCTTGTCGGACGTCCCGCGCTGGACGATGCAATGCTGTACGCATTCTTGAATAATAAATATCAGGGAAATCAGCAATCGAGCGCAGTCGATCTAATTGTGGCTTCTTTTGACCTGCTTGCCAATGCAGTATTCAGAAATGAAGGCCCCAAAGATGCCCATCTTCTACGCTCTTTTGTGGTCAATAAATTGCCGCTTCTGTTGTGCCAGCTGTGTCATCCTGAGTTCTCTGCTACATCAGCCGAATTCTGCATTACAGAAGCGCTCAATCGCGTCGATACCAGCATCTTCCCCACGGCCTCGCTCATGTTTGATGAGTCGCGGAACAATAACCCATACACGGAGAGCGTGCGAGAAGAATTCTGTGCCGCTTGCGCCCTGCATGGACTCATCGAGCGTGATCACCTCGATCGCATTCTGGGCGAAACGTCTATGTCGTATGACCCGTCACTGGAAAAGGCTAATCGCGACAAGCTGGTTAGCGACTGCTTGTCCGACTCTGTCAAGATTCAAAACACTATTTCCCAACTAGAGAAAGTAGATGGTAATGTTGGAGCTGTTGCACATGCCATTGTTGAGGTAGGTATCTATGCTGCCATATTTACTCATATACTAATCGGTTTAGTTGATTCGACTTCATTGTAGTAATAAGGATACGACAGCTTTGAAGCAGCTCTGTACTCAGCTTGCGCAAAAGCCCCAATCACTGGATATCATTCTCCTTTTCGACAAGATTACTTCAATCTTGGAACCCGTTTGTACCCTTCTCGACAGCTGGAGGTACGAAGAGGACCAGGGTGAGTATCAGCCCGTGTACGAAGAATACGGCGCCATTCTTCTGCTGGTCTTTGCCTTTACCTACCGCTACAATCTGTCACCGCTGGACATTGGCATCCAGTCGGCCGACTCGCACGTAGCCAAGATTATCACCAAGTCGCATATCCTGCGGCCGCCGGACGAGCTGAGCGAGCAAGAGTCAGGACATGTTACGGGTTGGATCAATGGCCTCTTTGATAACGAAACTGGTGGCCTGGGAGACGATCTCATGTCCTCTTGCCCGCCGCACGAATTCTACCTGCTCGTGGCCCCCATCTTTCAGAGTATCGTCACCGCCTACACATACGGCTACATTAATGATGAGAGCCTCAAGGGTGGCGTTGAATACCTAGTCGACACGTTTTTGCTGCCGTCGCTCGTACCGGCCATCAGATTCCTGACAGACTACATTTGGGTGGATCAGAAGGAGCAGAAATCCATCGTCAAGGCTCTGCAGTTGCTGCTCACACCTAGTTCGATCTCGGGAGAAGCAAGCACGATGCTGTCATCCGTCAAGAATCTCGTTGCGCAGCCGCTAGAGCACTCCTTACGAACATACCAGCGCCAAGACCCCCGTAACCAGGACATCGAGCCGCTGCTTCGATCACTCAAGGAAAACTTGCCGCTGTCACGACGAACGGGCGGTGCTGAGCACCACGAGATGGAGTCTTGGGCTAGCAGCTCGAGCACGGGACTCTCCGGCGCCATTCGCCACACAATCCAAGGGCTTGTGCAATGGAGCATGCAGCCGGGCGTGAATGTGATGCCGACGTCCTACACCCACCGGCAGATCATTGCTGGCCTGCGCATCATCGGGCCCAGCAGGCTCCTGCGCATCATCATGGACGAGATCCGGCAGCAGAGCGAGATGGGCAACGCCAGCATCGTCAACGACGTGGCGGCCGCGCTGGTGTCTGCCACCGACTCGACCAACGAGGCGCCGCCCGTCGCCAACCTGCTCGACGCGGCGGGCTCGATGCAGCCGTCGCCGCTGCGGCCGCAGGGCCTGCGCGACGCGCTCAAGACGGCGGCGGAGGGCTACAAGCGGGTGCAGAAGCACGACCCGTTCATGGCTGAGGCTACGGTGCGCCTGCACCGCCGCGTGGAGATGCTCATGGTGGTGCCGCAGGCGCAGGCCATACTGCAGACGACGGACATGCCGCTGGACCTGGGCGGCGACGCCATGGCGGCAGCGGCGGCGGCCGGCGCGGACCCGATGGCGGTGGACGGGCTCGACGCGACTGGTCTAGACACGACAGGCTTGGACATGGGCCTGGGTGCCGATCTGGGCTTGTCGGGGGCTGGCGGCGATGGCGATTTGTTTGGCGGCCTGGACACGAGCATGGACATGTTTGACGGTTGGGATAGCATGGATATGGGCGTCAACTGATGGGGGAATAGAATGTATTTTATTGAATTCGTGTTGGGTGTTGAAGGTTGTTTTTATATATGCTTGGTGTTTCTATACAGAGTATGTATTAGATGGAAAAAAGACTGATTAGAGTACAACATACATGGTCTTAAAAACTACTAATTCAGAGGCTCAATTGAAATATTTTCGAAAGTCTATACTATGTTCGAAGATGTAGGCACGATAAGCTTCCTCAGGGCATCATCTCATCTTGACACGAACGAGGCTGGCGAGCTGAACTGGCGCCGACTCAGGCACACCCGCAAGAGCTGTCTGGAGCAATTGGGGGGAGGACAGCTGCAAGGTACTCGCTACCAGGACATTCTGCGGCGTTCTAGGCGTCCCACATGTAGACTGTACGGGTGCCCTGTCGTCCAGCCACGCGACAAGAAGGCCACCTTGCCACTAACAAAATGGCCAAGCTAAGGTAACCTTACCCCGTGGCACGCTGACGCTAGGCCATTTTTACTGAGTCGCGGGACCGGCCTGCCCGCTGTAACAACCCCTGTTAAGCGGCCCGCCACCAAAGGGTTTCTCCAATTGGGGAACTGTTTCGCCCAATTCCAGAAGATACTTTCTCCTCCTCCCTTCCATCCTCGCATCGCCTCTCTTTGTCCTCCTTTTTTACTTTATCCTTTCTCTCCTTGTTTTTTGGTTCTCGAGTGAAATTGAAGTGCGTTTCGCTATTCAATTCCTCTAATCGCCTCGCCCGTCATGTTCTTCAAGTCGTCTCTCCTCGCCCTCCTGGCCACCCAGGTCCTTGGCGCCGTCGCCCAGGTAAGCTCCCTCAGACACCGCGACAAACATCTTGAAGCTCGATGCGGCGCAAGAATGAAACCCCCCATTCACGCTGGCGCAAAACACTGGTGCAACACCAATTGCTAACCCACGCTCTCACGCAGGATGCTGAGCCGGAAGTTGCTGCTCCCGCCGAGCTCAACGCCAAGATCACGGCCACCTTTCCCGACGCCGAGCTCATCGGCCTGCGCCTCGTCAACGGCAAGCCGACGCGCGCCGTCGTCGAGGTGACCAACAACGAGGAGGGCCCCATCCAGGTCGCCTTCGTCAGCGGCAGCCTGTCCACGGACAAGGCGCTGCCAGCCGACGCGCCGCTCTACCAGAGCATCCTGCACAACATGACGGCCTCGCAGTACAACCTCCCCGTCGCCGCGGGCGAGTCGGCCCAGCTCCCCTACGCCTTTGCCGTCGACATGCAGCCCCAGGACGTCCGCGTCCAGCTCATTGCCGTCGTCACCGACAGCAAGGGCGGCATCTTCCCCGTCAACGTCTACAACGGCACCGCTTCCATTGTCGAGGCCCCCACCAGCTTTCTCGACCCTCAGATGTGAGTATAGGAAATCTGCGCAGAGAAATTGCGGGAGGATTAAAGTGAAGTGGCCCTCTTACTAATGGATTATCGCAGCATCTTCCTCTACCTAGTCCTCTCTGCCGCTTTCGCTGGTACCCTCTACTTTGTCTACAAGACCTGGATCGAGGCCCTCTTCCCTCCCGCCAAGAAGGCTCCCCGCACGCCCAAGAAGGTCAGCAAGAAGGTTGAGGCCGACACCACCGAGTCCGCCGCCACCGCTACCGGCGTCTACGACGAGAGCTGGATCCCCGATCACCACATTGCCCGCCCTACCGCTGGCAAGCGCTCCAAGTCGGGCACCCCCAAGGCCAAATAAGTGGGCCAATTGGTCGCTGCGTGTGGAAGAGTTTGGATTATCTAGCAAGAGGGTTGTTCATGGTTATGCTGTGGAAAAGGCAGAGCTGCAGGTTAAGCTATGCTTGGTGTTCAAACACACACGAGCAGTAGCTGCTGTAATGGCAAAGGCTGTAACGGCCATTTCGCATGCCCACCTTGCTCGAAAATGATAATGACTGGGGTTATGTAGGATTAAAAAGCAAGATTTTCCCAAAAGATCACTCATCGTATTGGAGTTTGAATTGAGCTGTTAAAATGCTACAGCTTATCCCCATTTGACATGATCGTTTCAAGTAAAGCATACGTCCGTCGAATTGAAAATCAGTAGCTATACCCTTCAGTTGCCGTTCGAGTTTCTGCTCTAGCGTATCGTTGCCTGCAAACGCAAGAAAGCAAGCGCTCTTTCCAACTTCACGTACGTTGTCTGCAACACCACCCAATTCATAGATGTGACTTCCAAGACTCAGACACGCAGAGGCGCATACATGTTCTTCATCCGATTTCTTCTCCATCCTTTTAGCAGCCGAGCCTGTTTTGCTGTTGACTTGATGCACGAGTTTGTTTGAACTCATACGCAGCACGCAGAGTTGATCTGGCGTCCAACCTGGAACTTTGTGCAGCTACCTCCACGCAAAGCAAACTCGGCGGGCGCTCGTTCTTGCCACGCAACCTTTAGTTCGTCACGGCAAGAACAGAAGCCAAGCGCGGGCATCGGATTGGAGATTTTCTTCCTTCATCTCCAATATACTCGAGTTCAGGCACTTTAATCAGGTCCATTTACATCCCACGCCTCTGCAGTATAGCCCACCATGTCTGGCATGCCTACAGGTATTATCAAAAAAAAAATTATCTCTACGCAATATTGACGGCCGTATGCTTACCAAGAAATCGCCCATCTAGCCCCATTTTACTACCTCTACGCAGTTGGCATGGTGCGGACCTTCATCGACGGTTTATTCATCAGGAACATGCTTGCGCGAAGCAGCTCCCGCTATAAGATGGCCGCGCGCCTCTATTCGTCATGCTGGATCGGGATTGTCATATGCTTCCCGGTCTTGCTCATCGTGTCTGAGTACTCTGACCTCGGGGAATGGTGGTGTTTTGTTGCCGTCGCTCTGTGGCGTGACTTTCTGCTCGGTGCGGTCAAGTTCATGCTTCGCGACCCTGTGCCTGCCGCAGAAAAGTGCTGCGGTGCTAATGATTCTTGTGTGAATTGTGAGGATTCTTTACACTTAGATGTTGTCAGGGCTACATCAAATGTCTAGCATTGTAGTATTCACCCTTTTTTTGTTCATGCTTTCTAGCTTCATCAATTCTACAGCGGTTCTCTTGCCGCTTCATTCTGCCACTTCATCACGATGACGTTTGTAACTACTGGAGAGTCGTTTATAAGCTTACCAAGATGTCTCTCACATTCGTCTGACAGTAGCCAATAACGTGTCCTCGATGCGGAAGCAGCCATCCAAAAATGCAATATTTCGAAGCCCATAAACTCAGACCTGGTCTTGGTAATAATACAAATTCATATACAATGCAAAACACATTCATTTATTTACTCATTTCTTCTCGAATCTGCCGCTTCCGCAGCCAGATATGACATGACGGCACGGTTCTTGAACCGGTCGTCGTCGGTCCCTCCAGTGTCACCAGCCTCGTCTTCCTGCACATTGCCAAACAGACACTCCCACAAGTCGCCCTTGTCAATCATCTCGCCCGCTGTCCTGTCTTTGCTCATCAGCTTGGACAGCGCCGCGTGCTCGAGCTCCAGCGTGTTGGCCTCCTCGATGCTGGCGTCCAGCGGTTCCGGCGTCGCCGCTTTGGATTTGCTGCTCTTCTTGCCGTTCCTCCGATCTCCGCTTGCGCGAGTCGCCATGCCCATGTGCTCCATGCGCCGCCGCACCGACAGGTTGTAGATGGACTCTTCCACGGTCCCGGACACCAGGTACAGCCAGACGGTCGTCTCGTGCTGCTGGCCGATGCGATCGACTCGTGCAATGGCCTGCAGCTCGAGCGCGGTGTGCAAAAGCGGCTCACAAAGAAAGACGTGGCTGGCATTGACTAGATTGAGACCGGATGAGTGTGCACGTGCGTGCAGAAGGAAGCACTCCACGGCGGGGTCGTTCTTGAAGCGCGAAATACCGTTGGCTTCGTCGATGGAGGCATAGCCTATGCGGAAACGGCGAAAGGCATTGTGCAGCACAGTGAGAAAATCACGGTACTGCGAGAAGATGATGGATTTGGCGCCGGGATCTGATTCACGCAGCCATAACAGGTGGCGCACGAGTGTGTCAACCTTGGTCGTGAACGACGGTCCGTCGAGATCAATGTTTTTGATCTCGGCCAGCTTATCCGCATTAAACTCGCTGTAGATGGTGCCATTTCGCAAGACGCCGTTGCTTTGCCGCTCCTGGCGGGGCCTGTCGGTGCTGCCTTCGCTAAGGATCTGTAGCTGCTGGGGTTTGATAGCAATATCGTGCAGCTGCTCGGGCTTGAGCTGCTTTTTGCACACGGGACAGTTGCGGTGTGACTTGTACCACATCATCATGCACTCCTTGCAGAACTGGTGGCCACATACCGTCAGCACGCCCGTCACAAACGGCGCCTGGCAAATGACGCACATGCGAGGCTCGTTGGACTTGCTGCCAGGGCCGCCCTCACCTGTCTCCTTGAGGTTCTGCAGGTATCTGTGCTTGGCTTCGCTCGAGAGGAGCTTCTTCCGCGCGTCTTGTTCCATCTTGCCGAGGCGCTCCTCGACGTGAGCTGTCTTCTCGCCTTCGAACGGGAGCACGGCATCTGACACAACCTGCAGTTGGCGGTAATACTCAAGACGTGCGTTCATGGCATCTTTGAAGCTCTCGATCTCGGATTCGAGCGCCGTGGCGGCCTTATTCTGTTCGGCGAGTAACTGCTGTGTACGCTTCAGATGATTGGACACAATCTTGAGCTCAATAGCCTCACGACTGCTGGAGGGAGCATCACGATTTAGGCGCGTTTGCAGGCCACGAAGTTCGCCGATCGCGCCGCGCATAGATATCTGCGAACGATGAGGCTTCATCTGTTTCCTGACTTGAAGCAGCGCCAGCATTTTCTCTGGGGCAGGACCGCCGCCATTCTCTGCTAGCTTGATACTCGTCTCCGTCTCGTGCTTAACGAGCTCATTGGTCTGGCCAGAGATTGCATCCTGGCGATCTGCAATGACGCTTCGCAGCGCTTGCACGTAGACCATGAGGTCGTCCTGGAACTTGGCGGAATCCACGAGTTCTTCACCAGTAAATTCGATATCGTCCTCTTCATCAAGTAATGGTCGAAGAAGCAGTTGAACCACCTGCTCACGCCATTCGTCCATGATGTTGGCTTGCTCATTGAGCTCGCCATACAGAACCTCCAGTCGATCCACCACGCGACCGCTCTCAATACCCTTTTCTGTTTTGACCACAAGTTCAGGAACTTCGACAAATGTTTGGTTTACGGCCTTCTTCTTGATCCTTGTCATATGGCGATTTGCTTTGCGGTAGCTTTCCTGCAGAATTTCCCGTCGCAAGACTTTGGCATTTTCGTAGCCATCATCTTCAAGTTTCTTCAGACGATGGAATTCGTCAGACTCCGGCTCAGTCATTTCGGCATTGTCGCGCATTTGAAAATTTGCATTGGCGCAGAAAAAGACTGCTTTATGATGAATTTCCAGTGCCGAACGTAGTCGTCTTTGGAGCTCTGAAATCTTTCCTCTCGAATCAATAATGTCGACGTCGCTTTCGGATTCGGAGTCAGACTCATGTATTTGATGAACAACTGGCTGGGGTTGCGACTCGTCACTTCTCTTCGCCTCTTCGATGCCGCTAGCGAGCTTAGCTCTTGCATCCTCGACGAGCTTCCCCGTCTCCTCGTGGACTTCTTCCCATATAGCAAGAGCTTCCTTTACTCTTGGGCTATTCTCGAAGAGTTGACCACGAGTCAATTTCGTTGACAGGTAAGCTCTCTCCTCAATACGGATAGCAGCTTCGCTTTGCTCTAACATGGCATTCAGGACTTCCTCAATGGTACGCATAGGGCGCTCCTTATTGTAGCCGAGAAGCCGTCGGCTATAGACGCCAACTTCTGGGTGCAGAGCTGTCTGGCGCAGTCTAGTCAGCCATGTTCGCATCTCCGTCTCATAATCTTCAGGATCCCAGTCGTCAAGCAACGGGGCTCCGGTCAAACTCATTTGACATTCCTCTGCCATGTTTTTGAATAATCCTTGGTAGTGTTGCTCTTCCACGGCACTGAACGGCATGCTAATAACATAGCGCTTCTGGGGTGGAAGGAGAATCTCGTCTCGCACAAGCGCCTTTGTATGCCGCAGTGCAAGTGATCGGAAGAGTTTCTGGAATAGCGGTTTGTGGAAAGTGATGAGCGCGTTCCAAACCTGGTTTGCGTAGCAGTATGGGTGGTAACGAAGGAACAAGAGTAAGCCAAACAAATCTTTTACATCGTCCTTCACTGGGGTGCCTGTGATACCCCATGCGTTGATTCGTGGGATGACCCGGGCAACCGAGGCAGCTTGGCTTACACCACTCTCAATCATTTGAGCTTCGTCCAGACATACTCGCCACCAAGATATCTGTACAAGAGGTGATTTGGGTCGTTTATATGCTCGTTCGAAGCGGCGTGAACGTTGCGGCGGATCGGTAGCAAAATGGAGTTCTTGTGATAGAACTGAGTATGTTGTAATGACGACATCGTACGAAGCAAGTTCCGCGACTACCTGACTCTCTTCATCCTCTTCAAGCTTCCTGCAGCCTTGATAGTTGATGATCCTGAGAGACGGCGCATGGCGAGCGATTTCTGTCATCCATTGCTGCCGCAGGGATTCCGGCGTGACGATAAGAGTAGCTTTTGTTTTCAAAAGCCCATCGGTGTCTTTTTGAGGTTCCAAGGGATTTTGTGAGATATCATCACGTTGGTTTAACAAGATGAGTCCTATTATTTCCAGTGTCTTTCCGAGACCCATTTCTTCGGCGAGAATTCCTCCCTTCATGACTCTGTCAGCAAGGTACCAAGGCGCTTTGTTTCGTGTAACGACGTGAAAAACATCGCTTAGATAGACTGTATTCCCCTCTGCATCGTTTATGTCGCGAAATGTGTCGCAGTCGGCTTGCGCGACAGAATCGGGAATACGTTCCATGCCAGAGGAGCTGCACTTGATACCCTCACGGTGCAAAAGCCATTTGACGGTCCTCTTCTGATACGGAAAAAGCGTTGCCTCTAATGAAGGAATTTCTATAGACGCAGCCTCTGTGTCATCTTCGGGAGGAACATAGGCGGCCTCGTAAAAGTCCATTGGCGACCAAGCAGAAGAGCTGGCACTAGCACGTGGAAAGAACGCATCGATAACGTCCTGGCTTTCTTTGCGCTCAACATTTGTTCGCATAATGTAGTATGGGTTCAGAGTCTCGTTCCACATTATACAAAATGTGAAAGTGCAAGTGAGCATGCCTTGTGCTATTTCCAGCTGAGCGTCGACCTTTGTCCAGATCACCCCATGCCCGCCGCGCGCGGCTGGCTGTGGCATGACTTTGAAGATTGTGTCCATTACCGGCTCAAAATGATCCTTCTGTATTAGTACTGCAAAGGCGGGGAGACCAAGTGTCTTGTTACGGGCTCTGAGTCCAAGCAGACTGCCGCCATAACGGAAGGTGATGTGAGGCCCGACGTCAGGCTTCACGGAAACCTGGTCTGCCATTTCGCGTCGCTCGATGGCGCGAGTAAAGGAGACTTTACCCTCTTTTACGCATATAGAGTCGACCGGAGGTGCTTCTGCAGTCTTGCGACGCTTCGGCGCATTCTCGCCACTTACACCATTGGAGACGCTCTGGTGTTCGGAACCGGACGGAAGCGCAAGGAGTGCATCGACAATTTCGAGGGGAAAGGCATCTGCAGAGGGCATCTCATATCAGTTTCGTGACTTGTCGACTCAAGGAAGCCATGCGAGATCAGCATACCGTTAAACCCGAACTGGTTGTTCGCCGCCGCCGCGTCCCATACTGGCACTTTGGCCATGCGCTTCGTTCGCGCCATGGTGGGGTCTATTGGGGAGAAGTTACGCGAGCCTGGAGCTCGGTGTGGGATCATTGACGCATTTATAGAGATTTCCGCCGATATGCAATGGGGAAAATCGGTGGTAATAGTCGTTGAAGGGATATGGCGTTGCTGGTGTTGGAAAGACGGTAACTGTCAAGCATAGTTCGTCCCCGACAGCGCTTCTGCCTGGTGGATCCACATCGTTCGCCTTGTCACTCAGGGAGTGCATCCGATATGCGAACCAGGTCAAGGCAACACAAATTAGGCACAGATATGGTTATTCTGCATCTTAAAACGCAGTATCTGGTTCGCTTAAGCTCATGTTTCTCATCCAAGTGGAAGAATAAAATACAGCGCAGAGATCGGTCTGTCGCGCCGCTGAACCCAGAATGGCGAGCAGTTGTCGTGGCGAAGTAGCATCGTCATCGGCCAGGTCAACCTCACCTTCCAAGCTACACCGTGGCCAAGGATTCACTTTCTTTTCAATAATCTGTCAATGATTTTACACGCTAATACCGCGAGTGCGCACTATGGAAGAATATTATCGCCGTTCTCGCCAGCCATGAATTTATTCACAAGACGTAGCCAGTAGCCTCGCAATTGGCCCACTTTAAGTATTGTAGCCTCGCTTACGTAACACTGCCAATTGGCGACAAATTTCGAGCTTCAATTGCAACGGAGCCATGCTTGTCACATCCCGTTGAAGCGACCGCCAGCGGATAAAGACACATCTTCTTGTGCAGCGGGTGTCGATATTCGTTATCCTTCGTCTCTCATCACAGGTATGCCAACTCGATCTTTTTCAGAGACGACCAGTCTAACCGCTGGCTCTACGACGAGCGCATCGCTAACCCCCTACCGCGGCAGGCATCCCGAAAATGAGGGCCCAAAATCTCTGGTCGTCGTTGAGGCCACTCGTCTCTACACCGACGACAAGCGCAATCAACAACCAAATACGATGCCTGCACAAGACACGGCCAGCCCCCGTCGTGCCTCGGCCCCGACCCTTCGTCCCCGATGTCGAGACGTTCCTGAAGCTTATTGGCCGCGGCATGAGCAAGCACGCGAGCAAGTTCCCTTCCTGGGACGCACTTTTTACCATGACATCGCCTCAGCTCAAGGAGCTCGGCATTGAGCCCCCGCGGGCGCGACGATACCTTCTTCAATGGATGCAGCGCTACCGCAAGGGTGCCGTTGGCCCTGGCGGTGACTTTAAGTTTGTGCAGGACGGCGAGGCGCATCTGCGTGTTGCGACGCCACCTGGCGGCGCTGCCACGGATGCGCGATGGGTTGTGAATGTGCCCCACGGTGAGGGCATCGACCTGCAGAACCTGAACGAGACATATCCCCGACCAAAGGGCTACTCTGTCCGTGGTCTGAAGACGATAGCCGGTAGCTTCGCCACTGAGCTGCCTAACAAGAGTGGTGCAGTGGTCAAAATCACGGAGGGCATGTGGGAGCAAAAGCAGGGCAGAAAGATTGACGGTGGTGAACGCAGAAGGGCAGAGACGCTCTTCAAGAAGCGCTCAGCGGAGCGTCGTGCCGAGCGCGAAGCCGAACTCATGAAGCAACTGTAAATTATATCAAAGGGGAAGATGCCCAAGATCGCCGGCATATACACATCATAACTTGTACCAATTACATTGTCATATTATATTTCAGTCGTTTCTTCTTCGAGCACGTGAATTGCGTACTTTGCTATCATGCAGTTTCATCGTACGGCCTGTACACGATTATAATTGAATTTATTGGTGAGGTCGGTCGGATCTCGCAGCCTTTATGACTAACTACTCGGCCCTCGCGCTTGAGTACAACCTCCGCGGGTGCAGTCGCTGCAGTCCTTGCATGGTGGGCACAGCCAGGCAGCACGGGAACTGCCTGCAGGAGGGTGGCATACCGCAGTGTAACGTTCTCGTTAATAAGGCTGTAAGTATGGGACGAGTGGCTCGGAGGTAAGATGCACGAGGGTGTGCGATTCGTAAATGGCCACCCTTCCTCCTCGACGGATGTGCAGACGTTGCTGGCGAAATGAGACCTTACGTCGTGGTCGTCATAGTACATCCATGATCCCATGTCCTTGAACCGTTTCTGCGTCCTGGTTGGTGCCAGAACAACAATTATGAAACGAGTGTCTCGATCAGCTCTCACCAATGCCCGAGCCGGTTCACTTATTCTTGCTGAAGGCCGGCCCAGCCAAAGAGCGCCCACGGCTGAGGGTGTGAACCTACAACGTAAGCTCCTGCCTAATACCACGGAATCTGAAGCTCAACGGTCGCTTCATGCACTCAGACAATGTCGAAAAGCTTGTTTCGACTTCATCCCCGCGGGGAATCGGAGCTTTTCCCATGGATATATGCTCTGATATGCGCGGAGGATGACGGCGTAGCTTCGCCCTAGAATGTGTCAGCCATTACCAAGCGTAGGACCTGCTTATGAAATGCCTGTGCTGTGCCAGTTTTGGTATAAGCCCAACGCCTCGTCTTTTTGACAGCATATTTCTTATTTCCAAATCGATTCTCATCCGAGATCCGACAGTTCCTTGCCCAGATGCCGAGCCTGTGAATGGGTGAAGATCGCAGCAATGATTCTCCTTGGCTGCTGTACCCCTGCCAGTGGCCCACGACTCGGGCGCAGCTATTCGGGCCGTCTTGAATATTGGGGCTGAAAAGAGGAAAGAGTTAGCAAAGCGAAAGATCTGATAAAGCTGGTCTTTAATATATAACTTACACAGTCGACGCCCAGAGTATCTCGTTCTTTCTCGCTTCCTGCTATTCCCTTTCCTTTTTTTATCTATTTCATGGGACACTTGACGATGAAAAAAACAGAAACGCGGTCAATGTGACTGGCCGTGCGAAGGCTGAGATACAAGCTCGAAGGCCACAGCCACGCTCCTAAGCGGCACTTTTTCCCCTGCAGAGCCAAATCTTTTCGTCTGTCACTTTGGGTTTCTCTTGTCGTTTACTTTCACGTTCATCACAAGTGCGCCTGAGCTGACCCCCTCACCAGAGTCAAGCCTCGGGCGAGATTACGGGACCGTCCACACCCCCCGCCACGCCAGCACTGAGGAACCAAAATGATGACAATTTTCAGCTCAGCCCACTTTCATTATCAGCAGGGCATACTGCTACCCTCGCTTTAGGGCCATCACTCGGCAGGCAATTTCTCTCCAGACGAAGCGTTGCGCCTCCTCGGTAATTCTTCCAGTGCGGAAATGTACTTCCTTGATTTCTGCTCGCCCTCTATACCGTTTACATAGTTGACACGCCCACGCGGGCGAAACTATGAGGGCGTGGCAATGCACGTAGTATTCCAGCCCTGTTAGCGTCGCCGCGCAGCCCTGGTACGGTTGGCGTCCTTCACCATGTCTATTCCCATGTGCCAGTGCGCCCTCTCGGTCTCTCAATCTTCGATTACTGGATGATCACGAAGTTCATCCCTGAGAGTTGTGGCGCCGGCGTCGCGGGGAGGAACCATGGGGAGCTTCCCTTCTCCCCGAGGAGATGGCTTGGTCATAAGTTACCAGGAAGAGTGCGCGGTGCCGAGGCAGCAGTGAAGCATTGGGTAACAAGAAACCGCTGGCCCCCGCCGCCACCGCTTCTCGCTTGACAGTGTTGATGAAGATTCAGCAATGATTCGCCTCACACAGTTCGTCGTATATTTCGGGAGGCGAAGGAGGGGGGGTGCGCGTGGCAATACGCGCAAACAGGTTCATCCCCATCTCTGTATGACGTTTCCCGCGTTATGAAGGCGCTCGTTGCTACAAGATTGAAGAAATCCCCCAAAATGGGGTTTCGTCGTTTGTCTCATACCGGCGCGGAACTCACCCACGGTTCGGCCAATCCGACCAGTCTTAACGAGCATAAGCGAACACCCAATAACTATACGTAGTCGGCGAAATTCAGAATGCCGCTTGATACCGCTACTGCGGAAAGCGGCCTAATATTCTCCGTTCGCCGTGAGAAAGTCTCTGGTGAGGGCGGCAGAATCGCCGCTGCCTACGTATAGTTTCCGCTCCTCCTCGACTGACCAGGATTGCGGCATAGATTCGCCCGGCCCCGGTTATATCTCAATCTTTGTAAACTTTGCACCCCTCGATTATTCCTTCATCCGTCGGCCGCCGTCGCATTCGCAATGAGGATTTATGAAACAATCCTTCATCATGATAGGTTACGCCACATTCTAGCAAACCACTGCCACCCCGCAAATCCGTGCCAAACGGGGGGTCGGGCAGTTGAAGACCATTTAAAGCAGATTAAATGAATACAGGTCTTCTTTGTGGTGAGATAATGCTATCATCACTCTCAGTTCTGCTTGTTAATTCTCTCGCCAATTCGTCTGATCTCTATGCCTCTGGCGACGAACCTGGCCAAATTCTAAACTGCGGAGGGGTATTGGGGGCTATCACGATACAGAGTTCTTTCAACTCTCTGATCCGGCTCTAGATTTGGGCCCCGTATTTGACTCGAAATATTTCCATCTTGGGGCTGGTTCAGTTCTATGGTCATCCCAAGTCACTAATGGCCATGCTATGGTGCCACAGCTGAACAAGGAGCTCCACCCCACAGCCACAAGATTCAGAACATCAGGATCACAGCTATGAAAGACGGGGGAGGATTCAAACCCAAATCAGTTGCAGAGGTCATAGTTTCTTGCCACGAGACTATGCCAAGTATGGCATAAAGACTGATGCGATTGGATGTGCAAGTATCTTTACTCCACTGCTAATTTCAAGAATTACCACTTCACCTCGGCCAAGCATGATCAATTTGTACAGCTATTGGCGACCCAGGTACAGCCTCTTTTTTGGTAGAACCTTTTTAGTTTTCGATTCAATTTCCTCTGTAGATGCGAAATGCAGCAAAGAGAAAGGTGTTTGAAGACCAGCAAGGATATCGTCATATTGCACTTGAAATTTGACCGAACCCCGAGTGTCAATACGACAACAGTCCGCATTGCATATTTAAAAGAGAGACAACAAACACATAGGTCGCGTCTGAAATATCACGTTTGCAGAGACGATCATCGTCAGGGGTGTTCTAGAAGTAGCAGTCATTGCATAAAACAGTGCGCAAAACGCTGCGGAGGATCAGCCTAACAATGCTTACTCGTCTTTGGGGATGGCAGGATTTCAGTCTGAGACAGCCACAGTATCGTAGTTCTGGGTGCTCGATTCGGAAAGTCGTGAATCGGGATTCCATCTCGGCCGACGGCAGTCGCGCACCACACTTGGCAAACGTGACGCCTATTTTAAAAACATTTTTAGCATTTTCTGACCAAAACATTCCAAGCTCAATGTATATTTTCAAACACTATGGCAACGCTACAACAGATGTCCAGGGGATTGCTGACACGGTCGACCAAGATTTAACTTACAGTGCGCCTAAGCCCACCTGCAAGAGCACAGCACCTGCAATGCACTGCAGGTTGGTAGGCAATTTGCTTATTGTCTTTTTTTAAGGCTCAAATACTTGAGAAAGAGCCCTGGTTAGCAAGAAGGAGCCGATAAATGGGGTTTCGTCCCTCATGATTGGTCCTTTCGTCTATACAGCCTTCTACGTGTATCGACATTTTCAGCTGAACGCCGTATATGGGGCCACGCTGCGCTCTTCTGGAGGGGCTTCACGTTAGTCAACTACCAGGTTGTTCGTCAAAAGGAATAATAAAACCCGGCGCAGTGACCGGTGATAAGGCAACTAGATCAAAAAATACATTGAAAGAGGCTAGTTCGGGGCATCATTCATGTCAGGATGAATGATGCAGTGTGCACCCCCCAAGGTGTAAGCCACGCGCGGATACAATTGCAAGCATCTAGTTACCACACACCAAAATCATCATTCTGCTGCCGATCCTCTAGCGTTACATTACAAACAAACAGGGCTCTCGGGATGGTCTGCCCTTTCTTGGCTTCTGCCACAGATTGGTGAACTATCACCGTTTGGGCGAACGAGGCAGGCAATAGCAAAGCTCCTAGGAACACCCTCCCCCCACTAAAGGCCAGCGCTAATGCGTGTGTTACGTTGGCAAGCTGAAAGCCTAGATTCAAACCTGCTTGCCATGTGGTCTCGGTGTCGTTCACGATTAGCCACAAATCACCACTTGAACGCGGAAGGCAGGTTCTATTTTTGATAGAGGCACAAGTCTGTTGCTGTGGTCTAGTCACCAACAGATGTAGCACCAATCTCGTCAGAGTGTTGTTCGCGCAGTCAACTAGAATGGGATATGAAAGATTTCAACTGATATTTTTATAATATCGTCATCGTTCACCTGCGCTGCCATTTCAGTCGAGCCAGTCTTATACTCGACCGCGCGGGTAGGCACAGGTGCGCGGACTCCATCGCTTGGATAAGTGGAAATGACTTTGCTGTTCTTGAGGCTCATAAGGTGACGGCCGGTCCACCTTCGTGACAAATTGCTTTCGAATACTTGTTGAAACTGCTTCGGAGGCAGCAACTCGTACTGCCAAGATGATGATCAATTGAGCTCCAGATCATGGCCGTGGCGATCAACGGCAGTGGCATCTTTGGTAAGCTATCTGGGGTCTGAAAAAGGGGGCCATCGGCACTAAATCGTATCATTTTGAGTTCTTTTCCGCAGAACTACGGTACTTCTAAGGAGGAAAAAAAATGTGGGTGTTGAGTGCTGTTTCGTATTTCTCGCGTTGCCAAGGTCGAAGTGCAGTCATATGCCAATGCTAGCGAGCCAGTCATGGGGCAGAATTCGGCACCCCCAAGTTTTCTTGTACTTGTGTTCTGTCCCGAATCTTATGTACAACCATGTGTCCGGCTGTCGCTGTCAAAAGCTGCCTGGTTAAAGCACGTAACTCCAGCCGCCTACGCCATCGTACCACTGACAGCTCTTTTTTTCTCGTGGTAGCAAAACCGACCAGCTTATTTCAAGTAACCGATGATTGCGTTGCAAGTCTTCAAAAAATCCGCTAATTCTATTTGTGTTTTTTTCCGAATGCTAAACATCTCAAGGTGGCGACGCGGTCTGTCGTCACGTTACTTCTTCTGGTGCCTGGGACGTTGGCAGTGTCGATCCTGATTCTAATGCATTGTATTAAATCGACAGGGGGTACGGCATATTTCGGCAGTGGCATGTTCGTAGACGAAGGTGCATAACATGCAAGAAAATTGGTGCAGTGGCTATACTTGTGGCTGCCAGGATAATGTCATTGATGTGACCAAAGAAGGCATTTTGTCACAAGTCGTTAGCCTTGATTGCTAATCCAGAAACACAAACAAGAGTCAACACACAGTCTGATACAATTTAACCCTCTGTAGAGGTACCTTGCAAGGCATACTCCCACTTTCCGTAGATCCAGGCACTCGTACATCGCACCGCGGTATTGGGCCCGGTCAAAATAGCGAGATTACAAAAAGCAGGGCTAACCGAGTCCACTTGTCCGTTACAGTGGTAGCCTAGTATTTATGTGGTAGCGTCTGGAATATTCCGAATTTCTCACTTCTAGCCTTTCTCGTTTTGGCTTCTTTGGGAGTAGCAGCAAGGCATTTTACCCAGCGTCTGCGTACATTGTCACCCCATGACCACACAAATGGCCAGACCCAGCTACCAGCCCCGGCGGACACGCCCAAAAACCCACCACATCATGGCCTCGCGTCAGTCCTGTTTGCAGCTCCACAGCCCTGATGAATAATGAGTCTCGTTCTGCTTCCTGACGGATTAGCTTGCGTGGTGGTGGACCACTCCCGGCTCGCCGGGCCACCGTTTCTGAAGCCAGGTGGTACAAGCGCGCCGACGCTATAGAAGCCAAGTCCGATGCCCGTCGGCGAAGCTGAAATTTCTCTATCTTTAGCCTTGTCCCTCCGCATATGTGCTTGCCTTTTTGCTGACGCCGTCCTGCCGGATAATTATCGGCTTTGATTTGCTGCTTGAAGCTAAGCTGCCTCATTCCGCGGGCGCATAGTGTCGGTCAGTGCTCAATTGCTCGGTGAGATGCCACAGCCTCGTCATGCAGCTTCGTACCTCATCTCGGCGGCTGGATATCGCCCGAATAATTTTATTACTAAATCCGCGTCCCGACGGCGCTTCCAAGCGTTGTCTCAAGCACACTTTCTGGCATTGTATCGTCACACGATGTGAGTAATAGTATTGCGGCACAGCCCTTTCGGCATCCTCGCTGCCGATGCCAGGAACCCAGGCAGTCATGACGAAGTCATTAGTTGAGCGGTTTCGCCTCTAGAGCCCGGGGTATCTATCAACTTTTTGTCATACGCAATCTGGCCGATGCCTCATCATTGTCTAGTTTAGGCAAGCACAGCGACACAAGCAATTGTACGATTTTAATTCTTCCGCTAGGATCTCTAGCGCAGTAGTGATGGTGTTGGTGCATGGCAGCATCTTATTCGGGCAACTTTCAAGTTAGATAGATACATGGATGAACTTCCCATGAAACATTTCGCACCCATAGCGATGGACCCTGAAGAACGGCTCTGTGTCTCTTGCCACTGCTTCAATCATTCTTGTACCTGGCAGAGACTGGTGGGATGGGTTGCAGCGCGGCTGATGGTACGAAGATGGCTGAAGGCAACCGGAGCCACTCCTGTATGTATGTCCACTCCTGCTTAACGTCTCAGCCCACTCAGCTAACTATCTACCCCATCTCAAATGACACGCCCCCCCAGCTGGACTACCCTACCCTTGTACCACCGCCTTTTCTGCCGACTGCTAATATTTATGGTGGTTCACGGCCCTAGCTGGACACCCCTTCCTCATGCCTGCCGTCTCTGGCTGGCTGTTCTGCCCTACGGGCCAAACCTCCCTTATTAGTCTGCCTAGCAATCCTTGGCCTGCCCGCAGATCCATTTACCTTCAAGTTTGGGGGTGAAGGGGCGTGGGAAAAAGATGCCACTCCTTGACCCCCAAGCATATGTTCCCCGTTCTATTCGAGGATGCCAGGATGTTATTAGATACCGGTAGTCGCTCCTTTCTGGCAGCCTTCGAGTTCTTCACTTACACTTGCAGCCAAAACACCATATTTAAGCATCGCTTGACCCATCATCACTTGACTGTATTACACTCTTGATTTGAACCAGTCCACGCATACAGCTAAATTGAAGCACGCTGTGCACCTTGGCGCAGACAATTCCCCTACGTTCGACGACTACAATCATACCTTGACACGCACATATAATACCACGCTGGGTCTCATGCTCCCCATTATCTTGAGCTATACGCACGGCATACGTCCTCTTTTTCACGCGCTTCCTCGTTCTGTCCAATAATCACGCCTCCAATACGAAATTGGATGCGACCAGCTGCTACTGGGCCCAATTCCAATCCACACACCAGGCAGTGACTACAGCTACTTTGCGCACGCGATGTCGTCTCGGATGTCAAGAGGCAGCTCAAACAGCTCGAAGAAGTCAACTTCATCTTCGGCCAAGAAGAGCAAGTCGAGTGTCAAGGATGCAGACTGGGCAGATGTTACGGATCCGGAGGAGCGTCGACGCATTCAAAATCGCATCGCGCAGCGCAAGTTCCGTAAGTTGTAGTCCTTAAACCAACATCTTTATCTGATAGGAGCCATACTGACTCTATACTCGTACCGCAGGTGAAAAAGCGAGAGAGAATAAGGAGAAGGCTGACCGCGACTCGCGAAACTTGGAGCACGCTGGCAACATCTATCGCATTCCAAGTGCACTTGATATCATGGGCGACAACACAGTATCTGGCCTCCCATGGGGCAGTGTCAACTTGGGCCATGTCGTATCGCGAGGTCATGAAGCCGAAAGCAAGCGCAGCAGTGGGCGCAATACGTACAACGGCGACGACAGCAGCAACCCATCCAGCAACAACTATTCTCTAACATCATACGCCCAACCACTTCATCCACATATTAATTACGGGAATAGTGTCGGCGACGACCAAGTGGTGGATGATTCACCTTACTTGTACGGCATTGGCTCACCACCTATGCCTGCATTCTTCACGCAATGACGATTTGGTACAGTGAGTATCAGCGGCATTTTGCACGAAAAATCCCGATCTTCTAACAAAAGTACTGCAGTATATACTTTCTGATTTAAAGGAAACGGCGTTTATGGTTACACGAGAAAGATCGTAAAGAAATTTAAACAGGATTAGCTGGGGGTATTGGGTGGTAAAGACTTCACTTCTTCATTTTTGTGACGGATGTCATTCGCTCTGTGGTTCTATCCTCCTTCAAAGTGGGATTATTTTGGGCAAGCTACTACTGAGTACATAGAATAAAGCCATGGCTTGTTTGCAAAGGTTCATTGCGTGGCTCGCTTACGACAGAAAGAATGCGTACGAGATGACTCGACGCCGATTGCGCAGGTGTGCCACAAAACTTCGTTCACGGTGGGCGTCCAAAACAGGCCTCGTTCGTATGCATATGTAACCCGATGTATACGCATTTTGCTCAGCTTTGCAGCCCTGGACGCACAGCAGGCAGACCACCACCTCACCTACGGACAGAGTGGCTGTGTGACAGGAGCGCCACCGATAAAGAGCCCACGAACTTGGCGATTTCAACACGAATTAGTTCAGTTTTGGTATTCTCATCTTCTTCTTTTAATTTTAGGCCTGGTCATAGCCCTGTGCAACTGCCCTGGAATGACTTTCAGACCCCAATCTACTAGGATAAGGCTGGGGCTAGGCTGTCGTCAACTAGCGTCATACCTAACACACAGTCTCAGACCACACACCCCTCTGCTTGAGAGGCTGGGCGATGAGCTAATTGAAGAAACTTTTCTACCTGGTTGACTGGCAAGACGTGTGCTTGCCAATGGTGCCATCAGATGCTGGACGGAAAAGGAAAACGGCAGAGTGGACAGGGGGTGCGGAAGGCTTCGATATGTCTGGGGCTGCCTATCCTTCGCCACGCGACAATGGCAGCCATGGGATTTAGCCCTCTTGAAGATGCAATTATTCCCACTAGCTGTAGATAAAAAGGGAAAATATACTGCAAAGGGGATAATTCGCAGCACATCACAGGCCTCTTTTGGAGAGCTGGGTCGTCGTTTAGATTGACCGGAGAGCTAGAGTCTCTCCTACAACGCTGATTTTCCTCATCTGCTAATATGGCAACTGCTTGCCTGCGTAAGATTAAACTGCTGAAGCAGTTCTCCACATACGCCAGAAGGCGCTATCGCACGAGGTATCGAAATCAAGTGTGTGGATCGCAAGGAGAGGCAGGACAACTGGGCTTATTACACTAACTTAGTGCGAAGGAGGAGGAAGAGTGCTGAAGAAATTAGCCGACCACCATTGTAGAGTCTCTCACTTCCGTCGGCAAAGAAACATTCCACAAACAAATGCAATTGAAGCCCTTCTGTCCCATATTTGGCTTTGACTTCTTTAGGTGCAGATGTTTTACAAAGGTTGGAACAAAAGCCATATGAAACTGTTAATACGTACCTGATTGATAATTGCAACCCGAGCTTCGGTGCGAAGATGGGTGTATCTCATGATAACTGGGGTCATGTACACTCCTCTGGTTGCGAGACATGCCCCGGTACCTGTACGGTCGAGCATCGTTAATCTTCCCTGCCAATTGGAAGTTTGGGGCGAGTACTAAACTAGATGTAGGTCCCATGGGATAGCTGCACAGCACGATCAGGCCATGACAGGAGGACGTAGGCTTTTTGCCCGCTCTAATTAGTCACACATGCGTGGCAGGACTCGAACATGTTTGCATTTGTAATGTAGCGGCTCTGCGCCCTTTCGCGATGCATGTCCCTTGTCAAAAATGACAGACTTGCCACGAGTTCGTCTAACAACGGCCGGAGGAGGCGTTGCCACCACATGGCCCCAGCTAGTGTACCCCTCTTGCCAGCCAGATTCTCAGCCGCCCTATCGCCGATGGGTGTGCAGTTCAGGTAATGTGACTTGAAACTCCCTTCAGTTTCTCTCTACTTTTACCGGGTCACTCTCTCAAATCCACCACTCATTTGTCAGGATTCATGGGGCTCGTTGTGCTCAGCTCGCACTGCTGGCTCAAATTAGTTTGAGTGTCAGCCGCAACTTGGCCCGCTGGTTCACTTACACACCCCTCCACCCAGATGCCGCTTAACGAACCACTTCTGCAGGATCTAGTCTGGGACTTCTCTCCTAAAAATAAAATGTTAAAATATTCCGGCGCATAGAAAGAGCTGTCCCTGAATTACTCTCGAGCCCGGACCATACTCCGCGTCTTGGTGGCCGGCTCAGCCTCTGCCGGGTTGACGATGCCACCTTTCTGAGGAAGCTACCTAGCATGTCCCGCCTGTAGCACAGTGTCGTCTGATCTGCCTGTTCGAGCACTGCGGCTGGCTAGTGGAGAGCCAGTCCTGTACAACAGCCACGCCTTCAGCTCTGCCTCAGTGTCGGTTGCCCTTTTCCGATTGATATAGGAGGCATTAGTTTTTCTGGTGAATTTGACAAACTTGAATACATTTACTTGTCGCTCTAAGTCTTGGTCATCTTCCCTCACGTGCAAGTTAACCAGAATAGGTAATGGCCGTATCAATCTAAGCACCAGTGTATTTAGTGCCATTTGAATTTTCAAAAAGAGAACTGCATGTTGCGTCTCATAATTTATAAATTTTCATGATGGCGTCAAACAAGTCTATTACGATACTTCTTATTCATGGAGCATGGCATGGGCCGTGGTGTTGGGAGCATCAGGTCCCCGAAGTCCAGAAGCTTGGGTACGACGTGGAAACAATTCATCTGCCAACAACGCAGGGCATAGCTGGCAAGACGCAAGATGACGATTCGAACGCCGTACACTCGGTATTGGAAAAACTGCTATCCGCAGGCAAGCGAGTTGTTATTGTGGCGCACTCTTATGCCGGTTCTATTGGCCTTGCTGCCATGATTGGCTTGTCAGAACAGGAACGAACGAGCAAAACGTTGCCTGGCGGTGTGGTGGGTTTCATTGGTCTTTGTGCCTTCATATTTCCCGGTGGTTTTGACAAGGCCACTGCGACAAAGGGCAAGGGAGGACCTGAGTTTGTGATTTGGGACTCCCCATCCCAGGGTCTATTTGTGCCGAAGGATCCACGCGGCACTCTCTTCCCGCCAGATGTTTCGCAAGCCCAGATCGATTGGGCCCTTCCTCAGCTCTCACCTCAGAGCAGCTTGTCGCATGGTGTTGTGCCACCTCAAGCATGGGAAGACGATACTGAGCACTACACCAATAAGTTTAGCTATATTCTCTGCACTGAGGATCGAGTTCTTCCATTCAATGCTCAAAAAAGCATGATCAGCGGCGCTGGCGGGGCAGACAGATGGATTACTCGCGAGCTTCAGGGTTCCAGTCACAGTCCATTTCTTTCCCGTCCTGGGGAAGCTGCTTCCGCCATTCATGAAATAGTACAGGAGTTTGTTTCATAGGCTTTATATGAAAGGTTTCGGACGGCAAAGTGGCTGGAAGGCAATCTGTTGAGTCATTGCAGACTATGAGGCGCAACCCTCGATGAGTCTTCGGTGGCTTCTCAGCGATAGGTGGAGTAAAGACTGTAGGAGAGAAACAGCCTTAATATATGCACCTTACTAAAGGTTGTATCCGCGCATACCTATTTCTTTCAAACTGTGCTGTTCTTGGCGATTATTAGATGCCCGCAATCTACAAGGATATGGTCTACTCCCAGAATGGCAACTGGCCGCCCGATACGCTGGGTGGATAACAATTAATGTGGGAGCATTAAACTCATGCCGTGGCCACTTCCAGGGCGTTCAAATTGGAAGGTGGTTGGCTCACGGTGTATTGAACGATCCATGTATATAGTCGCTGATAATTATGGTGTCTTAAAACCACCGTGCGCACGGTTACCATATCTCACTCATGAGTTGTCTCTCATTTGAATGCGAGACAATGTCGGGCGATACTCCTCTACGCGAGCCTCGAATAGGGCATATTTTTTCAGCCACCGAGTAAAGAACTCGGCGTTTGGTGGTTTCAGAGCGGTCGGCTTAGTTACTAGTTCCCTTCCTGTACAAGGAATCGCGGCCCTGCTTTCCGATTCGATTTTTTTCCTTGCTAGTGCACATATTTTGCAGCTGCTGTTGCGGCAAGGACAGCTCCGAGTTTCTCTACGGCCAGGGCGTTAGTGTTGCCAACGCTAACTAATTCACTGTAACGGTGCAGCTAGCTTGTTTCGCATCTAATACCATGATGGGTTGGCTGGACGTGTCAGGCTTTACCGGGCGTCGGCAAAAGTGAGGTGGCACCTTCAGGCGGACTACTCTAAAATCAAGAAAAGGCGTGCGGCAGCCATGATCGCATTACATGCCGTGTTGGAAAAAATCGGACGCCAAAGAAAACAGCGGACTCAAGCTGAGCTCAGCGGTCAGCTACTGGGTAACAGCTAGATTCTCGACCTACTGTCCAGCCCTACTATCAACAAACCCCCGCCCTTCGCGTTGCCAGCGGCGGGGAGGTCTTATGATTCGGCTCTCCTAGAAGAACAAGATTGGTTAGTTGTCCTTTCAAATTTATCCTGTAGCCTTGTGATTATTCTGCGCTGTGACAAAAAGGGTAATTCTAATGCGAGCGGCTAGTTCCGAGAGGCTAGCGCAAGTAGGCCCGATTTTCAGGAGATTTACACACCACGCACGATGCAACTCCTCGAAAGGTTGTCCCGGTGTGGTATTATGCCGCAAGCTCCAGCAGCGGGCCGATAACCAGCCAGACCTAAGGTGAATCAGGGACGTCATCAGCCTCAGTCCTGGTTGAATCGGACTATTCTGTCACCCTCAGCATGCGCGGGCGCTTGTTCTTGCACAGGCATCAGGAGTCTCCGCTGTTGCGAGGCGGGCCGGTCTCCGGCCAAATATAAGGCACAGCGCATTGTTTAGACCCGAGAAGTATGGGACGAAGCAGGCCAAGCACCCCGATAGTGAAGTCTTTGAGGCTGGGGTAATACCGGATCATGCATGTTGACATGGCGAGCAGCTGAGTCATGTAATTTACACACCACATGCAGCCATAATGGCAAAGAAACTACAGCTCTCGAACCAGATTCCACCGAGTTCCCTCGGGCTGCTTCATTATACCGAACTGAGCCCATTACTAGACAGACTCTCGGCGCGCTGATGGTTTTGGCAGGCTGGCCACGGCAACGCCTCAGTTACAGGTGCAAATCGGAGGTCCCGGAACTGGACTTACGATGTCGTATGGCTGAAGATCGTATGGTCGGTTAATCTGGTTGCGACCGTTCTATGGTGAATCGGTGAAAGCTGAAGCGTGACTTACGGGAGTCGACGAGCTGTGTCTTGGATAGCCTGACCAACGCTCTGATCACCAATATATCGCATACTTTTACATTTACCATGTATTCAAAATAAATTTGCTGACATTTTTCTTTATATTTAACTCCTAATATTGAATGCTAATTTTACATCATCATTCCCTCTCGTGTCACCACGGATCATCTGTAACTCCACCGCCTGGCAGAAAAGCCCCCAAATGCGCGCGCCCCACTCCGACGTCGTCGGGCGCTTAGGTGCAGGGAAAAAAGCTTTGGGCTGGCTACTTGGTTTCGTCGACTTTGGCAACGGTCGTCAATACAATCATTTCATTACGTGAAGCCCCTCTTTCATTGTTCTAATTACAGAAAGTATAGCGTCACATTGCATTAGTGGTGAAACTACTGGGTGCAGGTTGCCTTTCACCAGTTTTGTCTTTCGCCCACTTCGAACTCCCTACATCAAGTACGTACCTCGATCTACACTCACCCCCTTGGGGGTCAAGGCATGACCTGGTTACTCTAACTACATTGATATTTTAGAGCTTTTCTACGGCAAAAGCTGCTACAGGGATAAAAAGTCGTGGGCTTGATAGATATACACCTTGGGCAGCTCGAGTGTCTCAAGCATCATGGCTGGCTCCAAGCTGAAAGCTTCGAAAAAAGCCGAAGCTAAGACCAAGGTGGCGAATAATATCGCTAGCGATGAGGTTGCCAAGTTGGAGAAGAAGCGGGCAAAGTTTTTGGCCCGCTCACAGGAACTAGAGAAGGAAGCGCACAAGCTACTGGCCGAGGCCAAGAAGGCTGCCGACAAGTATGTCGAGCTGACAAAAATCTTGGAGCAAATCGAAGAAGACGACTCGTCATCAGAGGTGTGTATTTCGAGTGGTGTTTCCGGTTGCAGTATAGACTAACATGCGCATTACAGAGCGAATCGTCATCCGAAGAGGACAGCTCCGATTCCGACTCTAGCTCGGAAGGCGGCGCCGCCGTTTCCGCAGCAAAGTCGAAAGCTAGCAAAAAGACCAAAAAGGAAAAGGCCAAGCCAGCCTTGAAGAGGAAGCGCGAGGAGACTTCCGACGACGATACCAGCAGCTCCAGCTCCAGCTCCAGCTCCAGCAGCGACTCCAGCAGCAGCGACTCAGCGGATAGCGAGGCTGAGCAAAAGGCGGCCAAGAAGAAAAAGACCAAGAAAGAGAAGGAGAAGAAGCAGAAGCAGCAGCCCAAGAACAAGAAGAAGGCAAAAAAGGGAAAGAAGAAGAGCAGGGTGCAGGATACAGACAGCGATAGCGACGACGACGACGACGACGACGACGATGAGACGCCGGCCGCGGCCAGCAAGCCGGAGAGCTGGCACGTCACGGACCTGGACGGCGGCTCGGCCCGCCAGAGCAAGTTCTTGCGGCTGCTGGGCGGCAAGAAGCAGGGCATAAACCTGCCCAAGGACTCAGGCGGCAAGAGCGGCGTCTCGGACTCGACGAGGGCGGAGAAGGATATTCAGCGCCAGTTTGAAGAGGGCATGATGAAGAAGAATGATGGGGGCAGCCACCGTCGTGGTCTCGGTTTGGGCCTTTAAGAGAGCATATCATGTATTGGCGAGGGGCTGAAGCAGCAAATGTTCATTTGTATACATATACCAAGGCGCAACAATGATATTTACACATTTGTATACTTTTTCCGAGGTTGTTGGCCGTACCATGTAAATGTCAACGGTAGCTATGCAACGGAGGTGGTTGTTTGGTTTAAAGATCGCGTTCTCGTGTACGTTAAAAACAAAGAAATTTCATCTGTTCAAGTAGTATCGCTTGGCTCCACAGCGCCGAATATTTTCTGTAATACATGGCTGGCAGTACATGGTCTTATTCCCTGCTTGACCTTGTCTCCAGCTCACAGTGACACGAACTCCTTCCCTTATCGCTGTTTGCCAGCTAGACAAGAGAAGAGAGGAAGTGGCACTGAATCAAATTGCAATTCTCCCACTCTGCACGCGCCTCCCTAGCTCGGCAGAGCCGCCGTGAGGTTCTAGTATATCCCTTAACTCCTTACAGCTTCAGCATGCCGCGCAGAGCATGTCGTGAACCTTCCACGCCAGGGAATAGCAGGCAGCAAGTTGTCCCTGGCCGATTTCCACCCATTTATTGTTTTGCACTGGTCATTTATTTACCCCACCAGCGGGCAATGACTTCGAAAAATAGACCACCAATGACGACAAAGGCGAGGAGGACTAGTAAATAGGCCGTGTTAGTTTATTACAAATTTTTCAAGCTTTGCCATCGCCCATGAGTGCAGAAAATCACGTCTCGGTAAGAAGGCATCCCGCAGTCGCCCAATCGGCCTCTCGTTCTTGCGTTCCGCGGGATCCAGCCCACACGCCTCCCATGTCGCATACTAGCAGCAATCGGACCCCGATTGCAGTTTGCATACATCATGGAGAATAAGCTAGGTATATCGGCCCAGCTTTTCGCAACCTTTCCTGTTCGTAGGGCAAGGCTCATGGAGATGCGACAGGTTCAGCCGGCAGGGCGTAAACCAAGAGGAGAGCGCAAGGCGACATTGGCAGCTTTGCGCGTGACCAAGACGTAGTTCAATGGCGAGAGAACGCGTGGGCGGGGTGAAGTATGAGGATCGACGGGGTCGTTAAGTAGACGTACCAATCCAGAAGGGCGAGATGGAAGGCTTCTGGGTAACCTTTTCGCGCTTCTTAATCTGGTCGCCGGACTTGCCCATGCGGGCTTCCTGGTCCTTGGCGAACTTGGCGTTGCGACGACGTTGCTCGAGAGTTTGCGCCTGCGAGAAGGTGGTTAGCCTGCAGTGTTATCACGAGCAGATGTGATCAGACAATGGGACGCCATGTCCCCCAGGTTGCGCTGTAGATGACGCAAGTAGATTCTGACCATATGCTATGACGTACCATTGCGAATGTATATGTGTGTAAGGCGAGAGGATCGAAAGGATCGAGTATGGGGAGGGTTGTGGATTGTTTGTCGCGGTTGACAAAGGAGGAGCGATTTTGGAATTTAAATTGACTAGGAGCTCCCTAGGTATGCGGGCGGCGCGTGGATCAGAACAGATACACCTGTTGGGAAATTTTCGAAAATATTGGAATCGAGACGGTGTTCGCGGAATCAGGTCGAATCGTCGGTATGACTGGTATCGCAATTGGCACACGGAGCGAGCAATCTGTTCAATATTGAGAGTGGGAGTCAAAGCTGGGAACTCGGGGTGTCGTACGGGACATGTGTCGTCAATCCAGGGAGCCCACCCTTGCTCGGAAGGGGAAGGTAACCTGTAAAGCTGTCCCCTAGGCCGGCCGGTTCCCCACAGGGGAGCGCCGCACGGTGGGGGCAGAGAGAGAGATGAGGTTGCTGTGGCGCGCTGCCTGAACTTTTGCACCGCCACAGCTTTTACCCTGTAAGAATAGCCTCCTAATTGCGCCAGCTTTTGCTCATCAAGACCGCGACAGCACCTCTCAACTCTGGCATTGCATATTTTTGGCTGAATTTCTGTGATTTATCGTCTGTGGACATTCAAGGGCTCCGAATCTGCAACCGTCATTATGCTCTCGTTACGCGCCGCATCAGCCGCTCGCAGCGTGCCTATCCTGCGTCGCAAACTCATCACTACCAGAACATATGCCACGGAACAGTCCGCCAATCCTACCGTAAGTCCATATTTGCTCCTACGTGGTCATTTCTTTCTATGTTCGCATGATAATCCATGCGCCTCACAGGCCCTTCTGGCCGGTGTTGATGCCCCAAAGTTTCTTCTCTCATACCGTGCGCTTGGGATCATCGTTGCACGTGCTAATTGCCCAAACCGCAGGCGAGCTTCTACAAGACATTCTCACGGCCCATAGCCAAGGTCATGATTCTGGCCGTTTTTACGTATCAGGTCGCGTACTGGTCCTGGACAAAGCTGGAGGCGGACGAGGCGCGTGAAAAGATTGACTGTGAGTGTAGCCTACCCTGCAATTATCCACCGCCATTGGCGTGTATCGACGCACGACACCGGCCATGGTGCCAGACGTGAAGTTTTTACTGACTTGTGTTCTCAAATAGCCGAGATTGATATCTTGGAAAAGAAAGTGAACGAGTATAAAGAGTCCAAGGCTGCCGGCAAGACGGAGTCCAAGTAATGTATTTTTAAGTGAATGGCGAACCGTCAGTAAAACCGCGTCACGCAGCCTCGCGCGACCACTGTATTTAAAATGTACAATGTGATAGCATCTCATAAATCAAGCAGTGTTCCAAAATGATTTACAAATCTCATGTCACAGTTCATGCAGTGTATAATTCCGATTTTTGTATTCCCGTAAAATATAATCTCCCCAAATATCAAACGCCAGGCGCAATGCAATGCGAATCCCCAGTCTATATCATAATGTACACAGAAAAGCCCAGTCTTCTGCGAGTTCATGGCAAGTGATATCTAGTATAGCAGCCCCATGGCAAGGAGAGCCATGCTGCACAGAAACGCCGTGTTAAAGACGGCCCCCGCAGCAGCACTGACACGCGTACGCGGCTCGCCTGGGTAATTGCACGTCACCTCCTTGTTGTCTGGGTCGCGCTTTCCGTAGCTCGAGTTAAACTCGCGAAAGTGCCGCAGAGGACACGCAAAACTCAACGCGGCCGGGCAGCTTTGCACCACATCGTAGCAAAGGTCGTCGCAGGGCAGCAGCTCCTTGTAGGGGCCGGGCGCGATCTCATCATCGATAAACTTGTTGCGCGACGTGTTGAAGACGGGCGCGCTGTATTTGGCGAGGTCCTCATCGGGCAGACGCGTGCCGTTGGGGAATGTTTGACCGGCGTTGCGCACAATGGTGTGCGGGCTGTCGAGGGTGAAGTCCTCGCAGCGCGGCATGACGACGGTGCACAACCATTTCTTGTAGGCTCGCCGGCAATCGTCGCAGTTTTTCATGAGCGAGTACTTTTTAGTTGAGGGTGCCTCGCACTGCACTTGCATGAGTGCTTTTTCAAAGTTTTCGTACATTTTCTTGGCGTACTCGTCGTACTTCTGCCCCAGGCTATCATCCTTGAACTTTTCCACATTACCGGGGATGGCATATTGGATATCATCGCAAAAATCAAGATCTGTTACCATCTTGCAGCTCGTTCCCGAAACTGTGTTGAAAGTAGTGGACGCATAAACCGTGCCACCGCCACCTGCAATCCCTTCACCATCGCGTTTCGAAGCCGTCCCATTCGGAGCTTTGACAATCACGCCAAGATACTCTGTGGTATCATTCAGACCGGTGACAAAGAATTGCTGCTTCGGAAAGCCACCAGGTCCTCGCGTCGTCATGGTCATATGGACTAGACTGTTCAGGTTTCCTTTCCCGTCCGGTGTCGCATATATTTGTGCGTTGGTTTGGAGACCACATCTAGAGTGTTGCACTCCGTGTAGCCTAGGATAAAGTTCATTGTCGATGTAAAACTCATACAATTCCCCGTCGGCCATGATTTGTTTTGTTTGGTTGGCATTCGTGGCCAGATTCTTGCTGACCAGAAGCGCTGAGCTCGCGTCGCTATCCAACCACAGCAACTGACCATCTTTGCCCTCGTATCGGTGGAAGAATTCTTGACTAGAAAAGGCCAACTCAAAAAAGTACACGCCCTGGTAGCTTGACGAGACATTCTGCGCTTGCACAGAGATAAACAAGTCATCTGTGAAATTGTAGCTGAGCATTACTGCACCGCCATCAAAGGGCCTCATCTGTATGTTGGGTGTGTTTTGCATAGACAAGTCAGGGCATCCAAGCTGACTCGAATTGGATACCAGCAATGTGAGCTGCGGCGGAAGTTCAGTATCGGCCTTGTCATCGCCCGGAACACGATGAGGCTGCAGGCAAGTGTTGGCAGACAGGAAAATATGCTGCTTCTGGACGTTCTGACGCGCCAAGATACCAGCCTCAGAGCTAGAGCTCACAGCAGCTCCTGCAACATTGAAGTCGAGGCTACGACCATTCTTCGCCGCATCGTCCTTGCTTCCCGGAAATACGGCGGATTTCTTCAGCTGATAGCAAGCGGCTTCTCCCGGCTTTAGATTTGACTTGACGGGCATGTTGTTGACGAGCGGTCCAATCACACTCGCTCTTCGGCCGAGGTAGCTGCTGTCGAATGCGGCAAAGCTGGGTTCGTATGTATTGCCGAGTTCGAGATCGAGGCTGTAGTCGTCGAAGCCGGTTGCGCCGATGTTCGCAGACAATTCGGCCGCAAGGGCGTTCGGCGACAGCGTGAGTATGTGTAATATTGTGAGTATGGTCGCGGCCAGAGGCGCTGCTGGCCGCGAATGAAGAAGCTCCAGACGCATGGTGGACGGCCGCCAGCGGCTTGAAGGGAGAGGAAAGAGCAGAGCGCAAGGTGTGCTGGTGATCAACGGCAAGAAGGCGGCGATGTCTGATGAACCATTGTGTCTTTTTGTGACCTTGCGACCAGTTCAGTTTGGTGAGCAGAGAGGGTTAGGCCGCGAGGAAGACTCTGGCCGTTTCACAATGTGGATGACGGCTTTGGAGTTTAAGCTACGTGGGTCCGCGACGCGCAGCCTCGTAAAAGCCCCTGAGGCAAGCTGCGACACTACGCATTGCTTACCCCTCGAGAAGAATACTGACATCTGTTAATTTACTCGCGTAGACTAACATACATAGACCAAAATTGACGTGTCCGAGAACCAACAGTGACTGGCTGCGGTTACAGAGTACCGCAGACGTTACGGTTCTGGCATGAGCCAAACACTGACATCACTAGCGTAGGAGCGCAAGTTACAGAACCAGAGATTAAATTGATATTCAATTATCTGGCACAGCTCCACGTGAGAGAAAAGTACAAATTCATTTTACACATTTCCAATCATAAGGCTCTTGAACCATGCAGCCTTTTACTTTTACTCTCATCCATCATTGCCGCCGGGCATTCCAGTTGGGGTGACACGTGTTAATGCGCCGGCCAGCGTTCATAATCCTTGCACGCAGCTTGCATTTTCTGACATTGGTCCGGGTAAATTTAAGTCAGTTTTGTATTTGCGACCATGTCTGCGTTTGCGAAGTTCCTTTAGTCGGCCTTGTTGACGGCGGCGTCAACCTTGGAGCGGAGGTTGGCGGAAGGAGAGCTACCCTTGAAGTATCGGCTGAGGGTAGGAGCAAGGAAGGAGCGGAAGACAATCTCGGCACCACTATAGTCGATGTCAGTCAAGAATAGACTTGAGCGGCCAGGAGGGGCGTTGCGCAACTTACCGGAACATGGGGAGAGACAGCCACAGGAGGAAGACAAACTTGAAGACAAAGTAGAAGGGGAACCAGTAGACGATGTTGAAGAAGCTCTCGATGACGCTGAAGAAAGCGAAGACGACCCAGTACTACAATGTGTTAGCGAATTCGGTACGGAGAAGCTAAATCGCGGAGCAGACGGAAGAGGACATACGGTCAGCCACTGCGTGTCGTCATCCTTGGTCTCGGTGAAGAGAGCAGCGAGAGAGTAGTATCCGGGGATAACAAAGCCAGCAAAGTTGGTGAGGAGCTGGCCACCGAGGTTGAAGATGATGAGGAAGAAGTAGAGGGCAGCGACACCAATGACGGCATAGGCCTTGGGAACACCGGCCTGCTTCTCAAGGTTGTTGAGCGCGGGGTACTTGGACAGCTGGAATTATTGATTAGCGGACCGAAGAGGTGAATTGAGGGCATTTAATGATGCAGACTAACCTCCCGGTCGAGGGCGCTGAGGTAGTTTTGAGCCTTGTCCTGGGCGGAAGACATTTTTGCAGTTGGCGGGGTGGCCGGAGGTAGCTACGCGGGAGAGCAGAGAGAGCTTTGGAGCTTCGGTTGGGTGCTTGCTCGAGTCGAATCGAGGTGCGTATAGCGGAGCTAGGTCTGACAGATGCAGGCAAACAGATGCAGGGCGATGCGACGATGTTGAAGCGAAGCAAAAGTGGTTTGTGGGAGCAAAAAAGAGTAGCGTAAGTGGCTTGACGCAAAGAATGGCGATGAGAGAAACCTAGGTACTGACGTGTGCTCAAGCAATCTTGGGTTTGAAACCGGGCCTTGCAGGTGTGCGCATCAGTTATCTGGTGGCCGTTAGGTACTGCTGCAGGGGTAGTACATGTATAAAAGGCGCAGTTTTGGTGGCGATTTGGAGTAACGATTGAGGGCGAGATACATGGTGGCTAACAGAAAGATTGCTTGTGATAATGTGGGTATTCCTACGCTGGCCGCGGCTGAGCACAAGTGGCACGTCACACCACGAAAAAGCCTGGGTGAAGCTTATGTATTTTACTGGTTAGGGAGGATAAAGAGCTAGGTGTGGCTAGTGGGAGAGGTGGTAAATGACCAAGTTGGCTTGAACGCAGGAAGAGGGGCAGAGGAAAAACTTATAAGATGTCATGGCGGATGGACGTTGGGCGACAGAGATGATGCAATCCGATGAGAGCAAGCATGGCATTTGGATGTACTTCCGCTTTTAGCCTGGGCTTGATGGAGAGGGAGCTAGGTGTTGGCAGTAGCTTGATCTTTTAATGAGAATACATCACCCAGTGTTTACTTGGTCCCAATATGTGCTGTTGTTGTGATTAGACGAAGGCCAAAGCAAAGTGGTGGTAATTGGCACTGTGTGATTGCTCGCTAGACTGTCTGCGCACAGGCCGATAATTAGGCCAACTGCACAAGCAAATCCAAACAAACACAGTGTACATGTACAGTGTCAGCTTTGGCGAGCGGGGGCTGCCCACCGCCATGGAATTTCGTCAAATTAGATGGCCGGATTCACCTGCTTACCTAACCTCCCTCTTGTTTTGTTTGGACCAGCGGCGGTGCCCCACTCGCAGCAAGCCAGCCAGCCATTCGGCCCCAGCCTGCCTGTTGTTCGCTGTGCCCACTCGCCGCTTCTGTGCTTTTTCTCCTCTCGTTGGCCTCGCAACAGAAAACAACCACAACAACAGCTGCGGACGACGATATCTAACATCCATCTGCGCGTCTCGATTGCCGGTGCACCCCTGCACGATTGTTCAAGCGCTGCAGACGCATTCGTGATTCTTTTTTCTTTTGCTTCTTTCTCGTCGCTACCTCTGCTGCTGCTGATATCTTGCTCGGGGTCGTGAAAAAACAACAACCAGCCAATGTTGATTGTCCGACGCTAGCTTGTCTATACATCAACACAGCACATACAACCGTCCCGACATGGACCAAGGTACGTCCTGCACTTTGCTTTCGCAATGCGACAGACCTCAAACCAACTACATTGGAAAACAATCTAATATTTGTTTCTCATCCCCAGATTCCGCCGCAGCGCGCGCTGCCAGGTCCCGGAAGCGACCGCAGTCCCGAGCTTCCACTGCCTCCATCCACAGCGCCACGACTCACAACATGGACGGCTCTGGCTTCACCGATGCTTCCGGCATGTATGGCGGCCAATGGATGCACAATGAGCACCCTCACGCCAAAGACATGTCTGCTCCGCAAATGTCCCCCGAGGACATGATCCTCCAGGCCGCTACTCACATGCAGTCCGCCAACCATGAGTTTGCCATGGACGGTTCCATGGCGGCGCACATGCACCACATGGCCTACCAGCACCAACATTCTCACGGCATCTCCAGACACCCTCTCCCTGCGGACCAGTTTGGCCCCAATGCCAGCTTTACCGAAGGCGACAGCCAGATGCTCGACCGAGACGATGGGGATGACGGCGACTCCATGGCCCTCGCCGCCGGTGTCCCTAAGCCCACCCGATCGAGTGCCAACAACGAGCTGGAGATGCGACAGCTCTTCAGTGCTAACAGGCACCGTGGACTGCAAGACGTCGCTTCCGAGCTCCATGGCAACGAGCGCGGCCCCAACTCGGAGAGAACCCGCCAAGTTTTCGCTATGCTTTGGTGAGATGAATGCTTACATGGCTGGTCGGCATCAATGAGCTAACCAAATTCGCAGGATTAACTCTGTTTGCACCAAAGGCAAGGGATCCGTCCCTCGTGGCCGAGTATACGCCAACTACGCATCACGCTGCGCCACCGAGAGAATCACAGTTCTGAATCCCGCCAGCTTCGGAAAGCTGGTTCGTGTTCTGTTCCCTGGCCTCAAGACTCGCCGTCTTGGTGTTCGTGGAGAGTCCAAGTACCACTATGTTAACTTCGCCCTTGCGGAGGACCAGGCCGACCTGGTCGAACCCTCTCAGCCTCCCCGCGCCCTTTCCGAAGCCAAGAGCTTCTCTCAGAGCCAAAACACGACATCTCAGCCCCTCAACAGTTCCAAGCGCGGGCTGCCCTCCCCACAGCCTGCAGACGAGTCGCAAAAGAAGCAGATCATCACGCAAGTTGCCGATCGGTCGCACAGCTTATATAACCAGCCTGATCTTGCGAGCATTGACAACATGCAATCTACTTCCACCAAGACTCGACTTGAACTGGAATTTCCCTCTATTAACTCGGACGATTTTGAACAGTCTGAGCCTCTCGGTCTTCCCGCCATTGAGGCATTCCTCCCTCAAGGAACCGACCCCGACGCGGCCAAGTCTTTGTCTGCCCTCTACAGATCTCACTGTACCTCTCTTGTTGAATGTATTCGATACTGCAGAGAAAAGACATTCTTCCACCTCTACACATCCTTCCAGGGCACACTCACCATGCCCGTACAAAAGCTCTTTAGCCACGAGGCGCTTGCTTCTTGGATCGAGGGCAGCGATTACGTCCTGTATCAGCGCATGATGCGCATCATCTCTGGCCTTACCTTACAGGTCGTGCCCAAGCCAGTCCTTGATACTCTCAGAAATATCTCCGAAAGACTAGTCCCGCACATTCGCGAATCGTTCCAGGGACAACCGCAACACGTTATTGCCGCCAAAGAAGCACCTGCTGCGCTTTTCGCCGGCCTGATTGACCGCGCTCTCCGAGTCAACTTGACCGCCCACGCCGCCGCCAACATGCTTTCCAACCCTGCCAACCGTGATCAGATGTATGTTGATTGGATCACAATGATTCGTGCGCGCAAGGTCGCCGAGTGTGTCCCTACTCGTGGCATGGATGACGTTGTCGACCTGCTGGTTACTGAAATGCGCGATCTTCTTGATCCCGTCAACGTTCCTTGGGAAGTTGAAGTGCTTACCATTTACGGCGACGTTGCGAGCCGCAACCCCCGTCAAGAAAACGAGGGTGGTGCTGCCTCTACCGGCCAAAACGTTCTGGACAGATGGGTCAACTTCTTGCGACTTCTCCCTACCAAATTTGCTTATGCATCCCATGCTGATGTTGTGTGGTGTGTTGAGCGCGTTGGCACCGCCGTCATGCGTGACTTGACGCTATCACAGGGCAAGAGTTTCGGTTCGTGGTGGGTTACCAAGACCTGGGTTGATGAGATGGTTTGCTTCATTGCAGAGCAAGGAGGTTTTATGAAGCAGAAGACTTCCCCTGTTGTTAACGCCACCCCAAACGCTGAGGCAGCTGGCAAGGAGGCCAGCTGCCAGAACCCTCGATACAGCAGCGCCAGCGAAGACCTGAACCTTTCGCAATCACAGCCTGGCCGCGCACCGTTTCCTCCGCCTACGAGCAACAACAACAAGACGAACGCATCTTCTCAGCCCCCTGCTGACAACGACACCCATGACGACAGCGGAATCGGTATCAGAACACCCGAGGAGGACTTCCCCATGCATAAATACACGTTTGCTGAAGGAGAAGCCCCAGCTCTGATGGGTGCCGGCGAACTGACAGCTTGAGGAGAGATGTAATACTTATATGGATGGCGCATGACATGGGCATTGGAGATGGCGTTTTTGGTCGATTGAATGGATGGTACAAATACCCCAATTATACACTTATAGGCAGGCGATTGGGAAGATGACAGAACAAGGGCACGAAGCTACATGATGGAGACAGCATATGCATGCTTTTGATGCATATCAGTTCTTTCGAATGATTTGCTAGCTATGATACCCGTGCAACCTCGGGAGACTTGTGTATTATCGGCGACCTGGATATTTGTTTTTTTTTTTTTGGGAAGGAGTCTCATTGGTGGCTATTATCTTCAGATGTCTATGTTTGGAATTATTTTTGTCTAATGATTGGAGGCATGGAGACTGGTCCAAGGACCAGAAGTTGTTGATTGAATAACAATAATTCCTCATTTGGATGATTCAATTGTTTGGTTGTTCGCTTGCAGTTGTGTTCAGTCCCGATCATAGGAAACAAGAGAGCATGAGATATGACGTCAAAGAAGCGGTATGAACAGACATGACCGATTGTTATTGTTTTTGTTGTGTATATTTTAGTTCCCTACATACTCAACGCACATGACCATACCATGCCAGACATGGGGTGGTTCGCAATAATCAAAACCAGCGCAAGGGAATGCAGACCGCAAAAGTGTGGGCACTCGTCTGGATTAATTTCAAGGGCGCTAGTTCAACTTGATTGGGCCGATTCAACAGGACGAGCTGCACAAGGGACGGGACGCTTTTTAATTACGGTGTTTGTCCGGTCGGGTCAACACAACAGACTGCCTTTTCGGGATATGTCTCGCATGCCACTGTGAGACTTTGCCTGTTAGTGGAACCCGATATCCCGGCCGGTTCAGGTACCACTGCATATATCCTCATTTATGCGAGATGAATCAGGCAAGGGATAAATTAAATTAAAAACTATGAATAACAGAAAAACTTACTTGTACAAGTGCGGAAATAGACATTGATCAAATACATGATACATGTGTCTGTACCCTAATCGTAATCTCCCATAAAGGTCGTGCCATCTTGGCCGCCATCGCCCCGTCCCCAGGGATGTAGAAGTTGAGCCCCAATGAGAGTATAAAAGACATGGCGTCACCGCAATAGGCATTGGCCCATTTGAGCTGCTCTCGCCCAAAAGAATGAGTTGCAGAGCAGTTTCTACGGCTGATCTTCAAAACCAGTCTTCTTCGATGTGGAAGAGGCCACGGTGTGAATACGATTGATTCATTGTGCCTTGAGCTGAGGCGTGGTTTTAGGGGGCCTCGTAGGTATCACAGTAAATTGATGAGACGAGCGACGAATTCCACAAGAGCGGCGTATGAAGCATCACGCAAGAATGCGATTGAGACGAATTAATGTAGTAAACGACCACAAATGAGTCCCTTGCTGTGCCAATATTTGTGAAATCCGGCGCGTATTGGCGCAGTGTGTTATAATTATAGGAGTACTCTGGCGGATGCTCCATGGCGGGCCTATTCCGAGGCCTTTCGTTCGTATATGGTACCTGGGCCGAGACACAAAAAACCCCACTAAAGTATGAGAGCTGGCGATTTTCGATATTTTCATCGTTGGCAGAGCTGAGAAAATAAAATAGTGTCAGTTTATTTTTGCAGCATGCATATAGTCTTTTCCGTATATATATGATAGCCAACAGGCACTCAGTGGTCGGGCCCACCAGTAAACTTAACCACTTACACCATGTTGACGGATATACTTTTCGCATTTCTCTAGTTCAGACAACAGCGACAACGAGACAGGAGATTTGATAGAATCAATTATTTGCTCAGTTGACAATTTTGACCCAAATCCATGCTGCGTAGCCGCAGGACTGGCCATTCATGTTGGTCGAACGGCAAATTGATGCACAACTTTTGAAGGAGATTGCACAATGCACAATGCTTCCTATTCACCCATCAATATGGTGATAATCTGCTGAGCCTTCTCGCGATCCGCATGCCGGGTCACCTTGAGCCCCATTTTCGACATGAAGGCCTGGGTGCCGCCGTGATGGTCATTCATCCACGCAAACTCATCCATGGTGAGATGATTGACGCGAAACTTGGCAAACGCCGTGAGCTCATTCTCGTCGTCGTCCTCGACAAATCTGTATCTCGTCAACGCGAGTCCGTTTGTGCGCGGCGTGTCGCGCACGGCAGCTGCTTCAGCAGGGTTGACGTCTCTGTCCGTCCGCGCCAGGCTGTTTGTGCGCGGCGGAGCGTCCTGCACGGGGACTCCCTCGGATGAGTGGCCCTCTTCTATGGTCGGCGCAAGGCCGTTGACGCGTGGCGTCTCTTGCACAGCAGAGGCCGGCGCGTTGGAAGGGCTGATGGCTTGTGCGACCGGCGCAAGACCGTTTGCGCGCGGGGTGCTCTGCACGGGCGCTGCTTCAACGGGGCTGGCAGCTGTCCTTGTGACCGGCGCTTCTGAGTTAGTACGACGGGCCTGGAGCCAAAGGCGCTTTGCTTCCGCCAGGCGCTTCTTCTCGGCCTCGAGCGCAGACTCGAGCTCCTGCGGAGAAGCGCTCTGCAATGCCGCCGGCGCCACAGCATTCGCTGCAGTTTCCGCCATGACGGGGCGCGCAGCCTGGCTTCCTTTGCCACCTGAAGCAGGCCCCTGCTGCTGCTGGTTGTTCTTTGCGGGTTTTCCTGCACCATTCGCAGCAGCTTGTGCTCTGGGATTCAGCGCAGCCTGGTTGCCTTTGCCGCCAGAAGCAGGTTCCTGCTGGCCCTTGTTCTTCGCCGGCTTGGTCGGGGCTTTAGGTTGGTTGTCTGCTCTGTGGTTCTGCGGGTTTTGGTAGCCCTTGGCATTGGGATGGAGGGTCTGCTGGCGCGGACCGGTTGGCGCATTTACCACACGATTCGGCTCTGCATCTGGGATGCGCGTAATCTTGAAGCCTTTGTCGCCATTGGTTTTCTCCGTGCCACCAAGTCCAGCGTCTGCCGTTGCGTTACCAATAATGCGGAGACCCCTGTCGTCAGACGTAGGCTCCGGCTGGCGGGGGCTGCTTGTTGATTCCCCGCCGCCAGTTGACTCCTCCTTCTCTATCAGGGCGCGCATCAGCCGGAGGCCCTCCTCGCGGTCCTTTCCCACATTGATGTTGAGTCTCATGTTACCCATGTATTTGTGCTCGTTGCCATAATTCTTTCTCAGCCACTGCCTCTCGTCAATAGTACAACGGTCCCAAAATGCCGTTTTATCAGCATCGGGTGTGTCAGCCGCCAAGGACACGTCCTTGATCGCGGGCAACCGAGCCGCCCACTTGTCACGTTCCCATCGAGGCCACTTGGCAATGACGAGAATTCGGTTGTCGGGCTCAAACGGCGAAGGCCCAACACGCGGGCCAATGGGGTGGCCGGTCAGCCTGAGCTCGTAAATGTTCAGCGCGGGAAGCCTAAAGTAACCGACTGGGGTGTCGTCCTTGAGGGTGATTGTGCCGGCATAGTCAAGGCCAGGTTGGAGCGAAACATGGTAATGCCAGAAGACTGGCGTGCCGATGATGTTGCATATCGAGTCAGGAGCGTGCAAAACGTTGTACAGCTTCACCTCGCTGCGGTCACGATTGGTGGCGTCGGGGGAGACTTTGACGGGGAGAATCACGGTGCCAATGCCAATCACCGGTGCGCGCTGGTCTTGCCTTGGACCGTGAAGGAAGGATGATATGGTTTGATAGTCATCGCCGAACCATGACCTGTCCTTGGCAACGCTTTTTGGGTGAGGAAAGTTAGCGGCCGGGAAGGAGGCTGAAACGGAAATGTGCATTCTGAACCATTCTGCATGCAGACGTTTCACGTAATAAAAGGGAACTCGTACTGGACATCAGAGCGGGTAGACATGACCCATGACGGACATGGCAGCCTCTCTGCCGGTGCTGGTCGCCTATTTGGGCTCCTGGCGCTATCAGCGCGCTTTCGCTTCATGTCGGTCATTGAGATGGAGTGAGGGGGAACACCTTAATTTTTTTGGCCCCTTCTCCTGTCCTGTCCTGTGGCACGTGCTTCAGCCACAAGACTGTCAAGGTTATCTGTAAGAGACCGAGATGCGAGCGTTGAGAAGCTTTCTTCGGAACTGCAGATTTTACGATTCGGAGCTAAATGAGCAGGCGGTGTGGGATATGAGGTCCCTTGTCTTCGAATCCCCTGAGCTGCAATGCAGGCGAGATCGCGGCGAAGTCGCGGCGATGTGGACCACCGACTAGCAAAGCTTCAGGGGTAGTGCCACGGCAGAAGCATGGGGACGTTGGACTCTGGTGTAATTGTATCAATTTTAAATGAGATATTCTCTGCAATCTGTGTAGATTTTGTGATGGGAGGAGTATTTCTTCAATTGAGAACTTTTGTTAGCGCTTCAAGTATCCTCAATTGCAGTCTTGAGCTGTATTGCAATTCCCCATTGTCGTTATCAACAGGTGCTCTGTCAAGACTCAGCCGCAATTGCGGCCTTGAATGCCGTTCTATGACAAATTCAAAGCCCCCGAACTCAGTAATGCCGTGCTTTTGTGGCATTTCTATTGTTTAGGCCGCTGCCTGCTACCTTGCTCTCACTTTAATGGTTGACAGTCTTCTAAGTGCGGTAGCGTCGGTAAAGACGCATAACCATATATTCTACTCGTCCATACGTGGCGTGAGCTCTCGCAAAATGACAGTCGAGCAGGTAAAGTGCCTGATTTCTACACGTTTCATCAAACTTTTGTATTCTGAGAGATGTATATACATTTGGCTCTTTTCCAAAAGACGTAGCCGCAGCCATATGTTGCATAGTGATGAGACAAAGACCAGTCGTTCTTAAGAGCATTGAAAGCGGGACTAAACGCTTTTGCAGTGCAAAGTAAGGACTTGGGTATCCCGTAAAAGTTGTGTAAGTGGCCGACTCAACCCGTCAATCGCCCAGAGTGGAAGTAGGCGGATGAGTGAAGCCGCACACGCTAACTCACTAGCGCACCACCATGTACAGACACACCTCACATTTATTGGCACATGCCTCGCAAGCGTTCCAGCTGGACGGGAAAATGTCGGAGTCGGGTCCAGATGTTAGCGTGCGATTGCGCCATCACAGCCTATTACCTAGGAGCTCTTTTGCTGGTGTACAAGCGGAGGACGGACCCGGGAACCGTGCCTGAGACTTCTCTGGCCTGTGATTGCCGCTGCCCCGCGAGGATTTAACGCACGCATGGGCGACCATAGAGATCAATCTGTTTCCCCTTTTGAATCTGTAGGATTTGATCATCTTATCGAAGCGAAATCGACCTGAGATCTGGGTTTGCATTTGTCACAACTACCCACACACCCTCGCGCCGGACGAGATCCAACATCAACGGCAGTGTGTGTCAGTGACTGTTCCAGCGCTGTTACGGCCAAGTTACAGTGGGTTCAACGCCCCAAACTCACCAGCCAAGCACCCCCAGTGCTCAACCTCCGGCTCCGGCGACCCAATCTTTTTTTCACTCATACTTCAGGCTGTGAGTCGACAACAGCAATTGGCGCTTTATCCATTCTTATATTAACCCGGCCTGTGATTGAAGAGAGGATCATTTCTCAAGATTCCCATCTCTCTCATTCTTGCCTCACAGTTTGTCTGCTGGGACGCCCAATTCTACGACCTCGGCTCACGAACCTCTTTTGGCCGCACCACCTCGGCGGGTCTGCAAGTACCACAGTGTGACTCGCGAACTCGGGAAAAAAAACTGCAGCGACGAGCCGCAAGCAGTGCCTCGCGACGGCCAACTTTGAATCGGCAACAAACAGATTCACAGCAGGACACAGTGTGCACACCGACATTCCCTGTATTGCCCAAACTTTGGCATTTTCAAAACCAGCCAAATTGCTGCCATTCTCGGGAAGAAAACAAGAGCGCGCGGGGACAAGAGCAAATTAGAGCCATGAGCGGCTACTCATACTCCAACTCGCCCGACAAGGGCTGGGTGGTACAAAAATTTGGGGGAACGAGTGTTGGTAAATTTCCTGGCAAGGTATGTCCGATCCGTGGCCCGGTACGATGCAGCCATGCAGGTTCGATTGAGAGCCGCATGGTCTGTGAGCGTGAGAGGAATAGTGAGACGCCTGAGGCTAACGCTTTTTCGACACCCAGATTGCCCACGATATTGTCAAGTAAGACCTGGCCAATGAAACAACACAGCCAATCCTATTTGCAGCAATCCTAATTCACCCATTTTAGGGCAAGCCTGTCACGGAATCGTGTCGTGGTAGTATGTTCTGCGCGGAGCACGGGGAAGAAGGCCGAGGGCACCACCAGTCGGTGAGTTTGATTTCCTCTCATTGATAAGCCACAGGATCATATTCTCTGACAAAAAACAGCCTACTTGGCGTGTATGCCATGCTTAGAGCAATGGGCGCCGCCACTAATGCCGAAGAGGAGCAGAGAGCACACATTGACGAAGCCAAGACGCTCATCAACGACATCTGCAAAGACCATGTCGCCGCCGCCGAGGCCTACGTCGGCGAGCCTTTATTACGGCAGAAGCTCATTACACGCATAGAAGCCGAGTGCCAAGAACTCATCGAGTACATCATCGCCACGAAGAGATTCAACCTCGAGGTTAATGCCCGCTCCAAGGATCGCGTCATTAGTTTTGGCGAGAGGCTGGCCTGTCTGTCCATGACGGCGGTACTGCAAGACGCTGTATGTTCAAATGCCGTACTATCACGACACGAAGGTGCTAACAGTTTTACAGGGCGTCGATGCAGAATACATAGACCTAAGTGACGTGCTGCACTTTGAGGCCGCTGATCCTCTCGATGCCAACTTTTACAAGACGGCAGTCGACGCCTTCCACAAGAAGCTTGCATGCTCCGGAAACAAGGTCCCGGTCGTTACCGGCTTTTTCGGTAACGTTCCCGGCAGTCTGATTGATGGCGACATTGGACGTGGCTACACGGACCTGTGCGCCGCTCTTTGCGCCGTCGGCCTCAAGGCTGAGGAGCTTCAGATCTGGAAGGAAGTGGATGGCATCTTTACCGCTGATCCGTCCAAGGTGCCCACGGCACGTCTTCTCACATCTATCACCCCCTCCGAGGCTGCTGAATTGACATTTTACGGCTCCGAAGTCATTCACCACCTCACCATGGATCAGGTCGTGCGCGCTACGCCGCCCATCCCGATCCGCATCAAGAACGTCAAGAACCCGCGCGGCACCGGCACCATTGTCATTCCCGATCCGATCCTGTCGGCCTCGCACCAGCTGCACCGCTCGCGGTCGTTAGCTCACCTGCCCACCGCCGATGGCCTCCCCAAGCCGCCGAAGCGCCCCACGGCTGTCACGATCAAGGACAACATCAGCGTCATCAACGTCCACTCCAACAAGCGCTCCATCTCCCACGGCTTCTTTGCGCGCGTCTTCTCCATCCTCGACAAGCACAGCATCTCAGTCGACCTCATCTCCACGTCGGAAGTTCACGTCTCTCTGGCCATTCACTCGGCCAGCACCCGCATCGAGGCCTTCTCCAGCGCCAAGCAGAGCCTCGAGGAGTGCGGCGACGTGAGCGTGCTCTCCGACATGGCCATTCTCAGCCTGGTCGGCGCCGACATGAAGAACATGGTGGGTGTCGCTGGCAAGATGTTCTCCACGCTAGGAGAGCACAATGTCAACTTGGAGATGATTTCTCAAGGTATGTACCGTTTGGTGAGGTCTTGATTTGGTGAATTTTACTGACTTGGAGATAGGTGCCAGCGAAATTAACATATCGTGCGTCATCGATGCTCGTGATGCCAGCCGGGCTATGAACGTTTTGCATACACATCTTTTTACCTTTTTAGACTAAATGGGCATTTCTGCTGAGACTATGAAGATCAGACGCGACTTGGACGCGTGTGCGGCAGCGGACTGCCCCATCATTGGTGTTTAAGACATTCGGGTTAGATATGGGGTAACGGATAATTCAATGAACTTTCTTTTTATGCGTGACACAAGATCATGTGAGGCAGCGTCGTGAGAGTGTTAACGTGCAGCTTCATTCCTACTTAAGCAGGCGAACACTTGTAACTTGACAGATATTATTTTCACAAGCTAGGAGTAACGTTTCTATTATATGTTGTGTTTTTCACAGGAGATAATATGTGATTCATCCTCATTGCGCGGATATTTCATCTCAGCTTTACTTTCTAGGGTAGACTGGACGAAGCGGGCGAACCTAGCACGACTTGATGCTAACACCAGTCTCTCAACAGAAGAAATACTGCTTCTCATGGAGAAATAAAAAAAGAACTGATCAACACGAAACAACCTTCTTTTCTTTAAAAATCTCATACATAGCTGACCGCAAACTCCATGAGAGAACGTCGGGGGCTCGTCCAATCTCTCGACCCTGGCCCCAGTCTTCATGGATCTGTGCCTAGTGGCGGTGCGCCTGTGACGCATGTAATGGGGGCTCTTCAGGACAACAGCGCACCCCTCCGCATTTTTAACCTCGCCGCAAACCACGACACATTACCAAGACGCCCGGGGCAGAATGACCAGAGCAGATGCTCCCAACTGCTGCCCGGGAAGCTCATGAGTATACGCCTGCCGGATAATTCACCTGCCCCCCGCGGCCACCGCCACTGACACCGCACCCCGCGCGACGCAATGGCGGCCTACAATGCAAATGGCGGCTCGCGCAGTCGCAGCATCCTCAGCGCCTTGGCGGCGTCGGAGATGCTCGATGCCCGGTCCAAGCTGCCGGCGGGTACGAAGATGAGAATTCACACGGAAAGACGGAGAAGAATCAGCTGACAGCGACGTTTCGCCACAGAATTATTAGTTGCGGTGCTCGACTACCTCCCCGTCGCCGACCAGATGCGAGTAGCTCGAACATCTCGACGCTTGCAGGAAATGGTATACGAAGACCCCCGATGGGTGTCTCGCCTCAAGAGCATGGGATGCTGGGACGAGCGGGAAGCTCGACAGCGCTTCGAAGACGCGGTCCGGCGACGTCGCGAGCAGGCTGCCGCGCAGGCCGCCACACAGAATGGCGCCAACAAGCCGGCCACCACGACCCTGTTCGACGCCTCGGCCGAAGAACAACGGCGGAAACGAGCAACCTCTGAGCTGCGCGACGGCTTCGAGACCATGACCGTCGGAGGGCCCGCCGCTGCCGCCACCTCCATCACAAGCACCACCCCCGAGGGCCAGGCCGTCTACCTCGAGGTCTTCAAGAACGCCAAGAGCATACGAGGCGGCGCCAGGCAGGAGTACGGCAAGATCTACGGGGCCCTGGCGCCTTTCTACTTTGACGTCGTCAAGGCCAAGACGCACGCGGAGCCCATTGTCTTCAAGGCGTTCCGCGACCCCGAGACGCAGGCCCAGATGCTGTCCAACCTGCACAAGTTTGCCAAGAGCGACTGGTCGTCAGGGTGCGTGGCGAGAGAGGCCAAGCTGGACTCCATGATTCGAATCTTTGAAAGCGCCGTCATGCGCGAGTTTGAGCAAGGCTACGAGTTCTGGGACGTGGACGGCAGGATGCGTCGTTTCGGCCATGTGCTGCACGCCCTCAACGGGGCCAAGAGCGCTATAGACGTTTTTATCCGCAAACACCCGATCCTCAACGACACGGATATGAACTTTAACCCCATAGAGTGCATCAATCGCGGACAAGGGGCCGATGATGTGTCTCTGACACCGTCGCAGCATTTTTTCGAACGACTGCTGCTCAAGGTCAACGAGCAGGCCGGCGTCATTGAACGCATCTTCCCAGCTGCCGAAGGGATATTCTGGGAATTTGTAGACAAAGTCCGCGAAGACATCATCGTGGAGTACACAACGCCGTTATTCGACGAGTGTCACGACCGATCGTTAGCCATGTACCTCAAAGCCGTCTCTGGCGTATTCGAGCAGACGATGCGATTCTTCCGGTCGCTGAAAGCGCCGGGAGCAACGGAAGAGAAAACTCGCGAAATGGCCAAGACCATGACGCTGCGGGTATTCGAGCCCCATCTCGATTTATACCTACAAGAAGAGCTGGAGTACTTTACCAAACAAGCGGAAGACTCGGTCGCGCAATGGGAGAAGAAGCTTTCGGAGCAAGACTCGTCGATTGAGTCCTACTTCATGTCTAACATTAACCGTTCAGCAGAAAAGAAGGATTTCCTGAGCTCTTTTAGAAAAGTCGTCATGATGCCCGTCACAGCTCTCCCCGGCATGGGCTTCTCATCCACCAGTACCCATGGTTCGGCTGCGGCCACACCCATGCCGTCACGCCCAGAGACTCCCAGCATGGGCCGCGACAGCCCGATTCCAGGTGCCAAAGCGCCGACGGACGAGCTCGCGGCCAAGGCGGCCATCATGGCATCGAAACTAGAAGGCATCAAGTCGCTCTGCAGCATCGAAGTTGCGCTGAGCTTGGTGCAGGCAGCCAAGACGAGCCTCGGTCGCGCCTCGCTGCTGATTCCGCTCGGCGGCCAAGTCGGCGGCGAAGCCAAGGAGCAGTGCTCGACCATATTTGTCGTGCTGCTGCGGATCCTCGGCCAGCGGCACGTCAAGCACGGCTTCGACCTCGCCGTGGGCCACCTGTCGCACTACAACCCGCGGGATGTGAGCCACAGCGACAAGACGGGCGTGGCGCCGCTGGTGACGTTTATCGAGCTGGTCAACGTCGGCGACCTCATCTCGCAGATGATTGACGTGTTTTACGAGCAGCAGCTGGCGACGCCCAAGATTGCGGACCGCAACGACTTTCTCGACCCGGCCAACATGGCCAAGAAGAAGTTTGAGCAGATGCTCGACGAGAGCGTCGCCGCGGGCCTCAACAAGGGCATCGACGTGCTCATGGACGAGGTCGAGTACCTGCAGGCCACCACGCAGGCGCCGACCGACTACAACCCGCTGCCGGCGGCGCCGACCGAGAAGACGGCGAGCATCCTCGGCGGGCTCGACATTGGGCCCACGCCCACGGCCCGGCGCATCGTCGAGCTCGTCTCGGGCCACACGAGCATGCTGGTCGGCACCACGGAAAAGTCCATGCTCGACGTCTTCAACGGCGAGGTCGGCCAGCGCCTCTTCACCGCCATCTGCAAGCACCTCAAGCGGCAGCGTGTCAGCATCGACGGCGCCATCAAGCTCATTGCCGACATGAACCTGTATTTCGAGTACGTCCGCACCCTCCGCATCCAGGACCTGCTGCCGTACTTTAGGGCGCTGCGCGAGCTCAGCCAGATTTACCTGATTGATCCCGCGCACGCCAAGGAGATGGCGACGGTCATTGCCGACGGGGATCGCTTCGGCGGCGTGTTTCGCGCCGAGGAGGTGTACGAGTATGCGCAGCGGCGCGCGGACTGGTACCAGGTCAAGAAGGATGTCGAGAGAGCCATGTACGGTATGGATTGTTGCGTCATGTAAAAAGCTGGGAATATACTTTTCTTTTTGGGTAGTATAAAAAAGGGAGGTGGTGGTTTTGACGAGGTCAACGACTTTTTATTTATTTTCTCGCTACATAGCATAGAATGCGAATACATTCAATCACACGCATAATACCTTGATCTGGGTAAAGGTATTGGATCCCGCTTGCTTGAACAAGGCTGAATCGATTTTGCTATTTATTGTATAACGCCAAGTTTGTATCTTGTACTGTTCAGAATGGACCAAATGCTCCTTTTCCATGGTCCTGAAACGCCGAAATATAGATTTGAAAAGTAAACGCTCTTCTCGTTACATCTTTTGTCCAAAATCCAGCTTGCGCGCCACCTTGCTGCCGCGGTCCTCGTCGACCACACCTGGACGACGCTTCAGATCGGCACCGACCTTTTCCTCGCCGCCGCCCTTGCGCGGCAGGTCCTGCTTGCGGGTGGGCTTGGGGTCCGAGTGCCACCAGGGATGGCGGAGCATGTCGCGGGCGGTGATGCGCTTCTTGGGGTCGAGCAGCAGCGTCTTCATGAGGAGGTCGACGCCGTCGGCGCCGACGGTGCCGAAGCGCATCTGGTACCAGTCCTTGCCGCGGATGGGGTGCTGGCCGGGGACGGTGTACTCGGGGAGCTTGGAGACGCCGGGCCAGTTCTCCTCGGTCGGGGTGCCGACGGCCTCGCAGATGAGTTTGACCTGGTCGAGCTCGGTGTTGCCGGGCATGTAGGGCGCGCGCATGACGAGCTCGGCGAAGACGGCGCCGACGGACCACACGTCGACGGCGCCAGAGTAGTGCTTGGCGCCAAAGAGCAGCTCCGGCGGGCGGTACCAGCGCGTGATGACGTTGGACGTCATGTTCTGGTGCGGGTCGGCGAAGCCCCGCGCGAGACCAAAATCCGCGAGCTTGACCTCGCCGTCGGCCGCGATGAGCAAGTTGTTGGGCTTGATGTCGCGATGCAGCACAAAGGACTCGTGGCAGAACCACACAGCGCGCGTGAGCATGCCCATCCAGGCCTTGATGTCGGCGGCGCCGTAGCGCACATTGTCCGTGTCGCGGATGAGCATCTCCAGGTCGCCGAGGGGCAGGAACTCGAGCACGAGGTTGAGGTTCTGGTCCTTGGAGGAGAAGACGGACAGTAGCGATATGATGTTGGGGTGCGAGAGCTCCTGCAGGTGCTTCAGCTCGCGCACGGCGTCGGGGGCCATGCCCTCGGTGTATTCCTTTTGCACTTTGATCTTTTTGATGGCGACTTGCTTCGCGGGGTTCGATTTCAGGTGGCCGAGGAAGACGATGGCGTAGGTACCTTCACCGAGCTTCTTGCCTAAGCGGATGGGTTAGATGTGTGCTGTGCGAGCCTGGGGCGAGGGCGTGAGCGCCTCGTGTGCATACCTTTGACGTATTTGCGCTTCTCTTCTTCGTTCATCTGCTCCGCCACGTCCAGCGTAGGCGGAAGCGTGGGCGCAGATGTCGGCGGTGTGGGTTTGGGTGTGCCATTGGACGACGAGTTTGTGCCAGACGCCAGGTTCTTATATGGAGATCCGATAGCGCGTATCGATGTGCCGTCGTTTGACTGCGTCGTCGTCACGACGGGCGACAAAGTCATGGTGGCGGCAGGCGGATTGTGATTGACTTGTCCGGTGTTTCGAGCCAGAGGTTTCTCAAATATTCGACTTTGATATATCTTTCTTATGTTCTTCGAGGTAAGACAAGTTCAATTGAAGGGCGGCCGTTTGCCGTTGCGTGTGACGGAAAGCTCCTGTTGGCGGTGGTGAATGGTTGATGTCCGTGACAGGCAGCTGTTGGCGCAGGGTCGCCACTAAAGCGCCCACCATTATCTTATCAGTGGCGCAAAGGTTGCCATGCGACAGATCGTTGCCGCATTCGCGCCGTAGCAGGATGGACGATTAACAAGGCAAAAAATAAAAGAGGACGAGAAACAGAGGGAACATTGCTCAGAATTCTTCAAGCGGAAAATAGCTGATACGAGGCTCTGGTTCTCTTTACTCACGGGTTGGAACCAGGCGCTGTAGGTTTGAATTGAACAACCAACCAAATCGGCGCCACACACGCTCGACAGTACACTGTATGGCAAGAGACCATATGAAAAGAAAAAAGTACAATGATAAATTCGCGTCATGTCATAAGTATCAATAAAAGCTAATAGTACATTTAAATCTCCACCTCCCCGTGGCGGTGGTAGTCGCCAAACTCGTCGAGAGTATCACGGCACCGCCTCTGCATGTGCTTGCCGCAGTGAAGGCACATGTACGAGTGGCGCTTGATGGGAAACTTATTTTCCGCTAGACGGAGACGTGTTAACAGACGCGCTGCCATCTATTTGTACATTGTCTCGAGGTGCTGTGAACGGTCGCGGCTCAGCATCCGCGGCCAGGCGAGGGTAATTGAACAAGGGCGAGGGGGCTTACAGGCAATGGAAATGGCATCGACGCCAAGGCCTGTGGAAACGGCCGCAATGAAGGTTGTAGAGAAGTACATGATGATGTATGTATGTTTAGATGGATTCCTTGATTATGGGCGTGTATGAAGTGAATGAGCAGGTGAGGAAACCAAGTTGGTAGGATGGCTGGCAGAAGAAGCCTTTCGGGGGAGGGGGAGGTGGCAGCTTCATATATACGTCTTTGTTATCTCGGCTACGGGGACACCAAACTGCGACAGCAAACGCAAATGGGCAAGACCAAGCGGTCTTTTCCTGCATCCGCTGGTACAGACTAGGCGGAATCTCGGTGGTGGTGCCATTTTTGGGTGGTGTTAGTCGCTTGGGGAAGACGACGGGGACCAACCGCCCCTCACGCTGCGAGCGGGGGGAGGGTTGCATCAATAGCTCGCCATCACAGTTACATTAGGCCTGCAAAGAAAGCAGCAGGGATCATCTGGCGCATCGAATCAACATGCGGGGAATGTCAGAAAAAACTGGAGGACAGACCGCAGCTAAAAGGTTCAAGCATGGGCTGCATGGCTTCCAGGAGTGCTGTTAGGTCGGTAGCAAGTGTGAGATGTTGGACGCCTCGCGGGCGCCGCTTTTGGCGCCGGCTTCAGTTCCCCTCTCCACCCCCAATGGGACGCGGTGGTGGCTTGCCCATCCTAGAGATCTTTTGTCAAGCCGCAATTCCTGGCCCCCTCTTTCTCCTGGTTCGCAAGGTCTAGGCTTAAACTTTTGGTTTAGCTGGCTCGCGGGTCCGATTTGAAGCAGCTTGGTGACCCGCTACGATAAATGCTACCAATAACACACAAATACCCTTTACTTACTACAGCAGCTAATTGAAGCGGGCTCATGTGACGAATATTTTTATTCCCATTGGAAGAAGCAATCACATCTTGCCCGATGTAGTGGTGTGTGGCATTGTCTTGGTGCGGCGACTGACCAGAGGGCTGCACACCAGGTGTGATGGAGCATCCTGGTCGCCTCCGCGTCTGCCAATCAGATGGCCTTGCCCCCCTGCCCGCGATAACGCGGTTTAGAAGCTAGATATGCAGGTAGAAATGCAGCAAGGAGAGTGGCGGCCATTGAGAGCAGGGGAAAGTCCAACTACTGGAGGGGGGGCGGCGGCGTTCGCTGTTTGGAAGAGGTGCTTGCTCGTGTTAGTCGGGGCACGAGTAAGGAGGTAGTTAGTGTGAGTGGTGTTGCATTAGATGGCGCCAGCGTTGCTGCTAGCGGGCGCCAGAAGCACCCCCTCCAGACGCAGAAGCAGAGTTTCGTCAGTTGGCTGGACTTCTCGAGCAGCTAAACTCCTGTCACGATATCTCTACGCGCGGCTACCAAGGCTGGGGCAGCATCCTCTTGATAGACTCAAAATTTCAAAGTGGTTCAGTCTGGGGAACGAGCAGCCTGGCGAGGAAAATGTAGGGGCATTTTTTTCTGCTGCGTTGGTTGGACGCGATTCTGCACTCATTATCACACTGGACCAACGAACGCCACTATTACTACGCTACGCGGGCTAGTGTCGCATTTCTTTCACGCCACTTTTGGTGCGGAGGCGCTGATGCGTCCGATGCAGCTCCGCACCACCACTGACAGACCGCGCGCGCCCCGCAAGGCCGAGAGGATGTGATGGGAATTGCCGGCCCCTCCGTTCGAGGGAAAAGATATGTGGATATAGTGGCCAGGAATCGGAGCGCAGGTGGTGCTCTCAGCATCGCTCGCTGGCCCGACCCTGCATGGGGGGCTGTCATGGGTTTAGGAGACAGGTGTGCAGGGATCTCAAACCGCTTGATGGGTGGTTACAACCATTCATGGCGCAGGCGAAAGGAAGCAGCACTAGAGAGTAGACTGGTAGCTTGGCATCTGAAATACTTGTTGTGTGCTGGCAACTTGCTGGCACCAAGTCTACAAGTCTGCGAGCAGTTGGAAGGTTTTTGCGATTGGTGCCGGTTGACAAAGAGGGCTGCCGTTGAGAAGCCGGGAACTTTGCAAGGCTGATTATGAACCACGCAAGCCTAGATTTTGGCAGCTGGACGTACTTTCAGCCTGTAGCGTAGAGTTTGGCGAGCAGAGCAACAAACCAGAAAGCAAGCTGTGAGCGTTGGGCAGGTCCACTGCGGCAGCGATACGGGTGAAGATGGAGCGATGCCGAGGCGCGAACCCAATCATCAATACTAGCAAAGATTTATCAAGAAAAGGAGTCAAATCAACAGCAGTTGTAATTGCAATTGACCAAGAATATGGACATCTTTTGGACCAAATGTTCTCAGTATCGTACTAGCCACAGAGTTGTCAAAACGCACTGCCACAATACGCCTGCGATCGCACGATGCGATGGTGGCTTGGGTGCTTGCGCAGCGCCGAGGGCTGACGTCACGACTGGAAATTTCGGCGACAGCAACTGCCCAGGCACAGCTTGGATGACATGGATAAACTTGATCGACGACCAGGCTATTGGAGTTCTAGTGCCCGTCATTTCCGGGCCTCTGTCTACTTGTTGCCTGCCCGCTCTTTTTGTTTTATTCTTTTCTTCCTTGCTTGGTTGTCAGGAATTGTTAGCAAACAGAGCTCTACCGTTCTCGGTGAGCTTCTACAGAGCAAGGTTCGCACTGCCCGCGACAAAGGCCTAGCTTGGCGCGCTCGACTGCGTCATCGGTTTTTTTCTTACCCGCTCGACGAGATACCGCGCTTTGACTCTTACATCTGAGACAATTCTTGAAGAAAAAGAAAAAGGGACGATTGCTGCAGTCGCAGTTAAACGATTGAGCCTGTTCGAAAGAGCACCTGCGACTGTTTGTGGTTTTGCGGATCTAACGATAACGGAGACGCGCAAATTAGCAACGTCGCAATCGACACGGGCCCCGAAAGAGTGTCCTAAAGCCGACCGAAGAACATCAAGACGCCGCTGAAGACGCCGAATATTTCTTTTCCTGACAACTTCAAGCGGCAGCTCGGTCCTATATAAGCGGCGCAGCTACAGCGACCACCCGATACTTGCGCACTGTGAACCTTGGCGACGCACACATCACAATGGCTGCCAAAGGCTTCATATCCTACTGGGTACGCGACAACGCCCCCCTCCCCCTACTTTCAAGAAATCAACATCACTAACACAATGTTTACTCGCGCAGTGGCTCCCCATCATATCGGCCCTCGTCTGGGTCGGCATACTGCTCGGCCTGCTCCTCCACTGGCTCATCGACGACCACGGCCAGCCCTACCCCTACCAGAACCAGGACGTCAAGGTCGTCTACATCTCCAACGTCGGCGCGGGCACCCTCAAGCCGCTCTTCATCGCGGGCTCCTGCGTCGTCTGCCTCTTCCTCGACCTGTCCATGCTCGCCGCCCGCTGGCTGCGCCACCGCGGCCGCCTCGTCCCCAACTCGACGACGGGCGAAAAGGTGCTCGCCGTCCTGACCATTTTCTTTGCCGTCGTCGGCACCGCCGGCCTGATCCTGCTCTCCATCTTTGACACGAAAAACCACAAGCGCCTGCACTACCTTTTTCTGCTCTTCTTCCTCGCCGGGTACATGCTGTCTGCCATTTGCACCTGCTGGGAGTATCAGCGCCTGGGAATCAGTATGTGGCCTCTCCTCACGACGGGAAGGAGGAGAAATTTTGTTGCTAATGAGAGTATCGCAGAACACAGGGAGCATCGCGATCTGCGCACGTCGTTTTGGGCCAAGCTCGCGGTCGTACTCGTCGAGGTCAGCCTCGCCATCGCCTTCATCGCGACCAACTTTACCAACAAGGACGAGGTCGCCGCCATCCTCGAGTGGGTTGTCGCCTTCCTCTTCACCTTCTTCATCCTCTCCTTCGTCATCGATCTGTACCCGGCCGTCGCGACCAAGTCGCACGCCGCCCGCTACGACAAGCGCTCCCCGCACGAGATGGAGGAGGCCAGCGGCGCCACCACGCCACGCCGCTACAACGGCAACGCGCCCAACGCTACCGGGGCGTTTTAAAGAAAAGTCTATCGATTCTTTGTTCCCTTGGTGGCATCGATGGGTGTGGAGTAATGTAAATAATGTTGAACGAAATGGAGATGGACAAATGAAAAATAGAATCGGGCGAGTACACCTTGTCAAGCACAAAACGTGCTCGGGCAAAAGTCCAAGGAGATGTGATTAATTACTTTACGTTGGATAATGATTTAATAATTGAAACGCTCAATCTCGTTTAATGATGAAAAACATTGTCTATCATGGTATACTTAAAACAACTACTCTCCTGCATCATAATCGTATCTAGCAATAGCAGCGGCTATGAGCTTTCCAAGACAGAAAAAACGACCTACTAACCAACGAGAAATACACAGCAGCTCCTCTTACAATCCAGTAAACCAAGGAAATAAATCGTATTAGAATTATAGTTTCAAAAGAATCCCAGTTGCCACGCTGTCCCACCTCTTTTTACAACAAAAAGCATCGCGGTTATCCAAAGTTCATTCTCTTTCCAAATCAGCACATTATAACAGGCACTTTCAGTCCCCACTACATCTCTTCCTTAAAGCGAGAGTCGCGCGCAATGCTGCTGCTTCGACGTCCTTCGCCTTCAACGCGCTTGGGCGGCTCCAGCGTGCGGCTGCGCTCGTCGGTAGCATCCTCAAAAGGCGTGGTGATGGGGCTCACGCCGTGCTCGTCAGTCGCCTCGACAGCCTTACCGGCCGCTTTGCTTTTGGGTTCCGGCTCAGTAACGACAGATTTGCTAGCCTCGATCGCGGAGGAAGTAGCCTCCTCGGCCTCCAGCTCTGGGATGTCCAGCGGAGGGGCCTTGTCAGTGTCGTCAACGGCCTTGTCAGCCGTCTCCTCGGCTTCAGTCTTGCCGGCGAGCGCAACATCACGAATGCTGGAGGAGCGGTTCTCTAGACTAGCCGTGCTTGGGTTGGAAGGCTTCTTGGCCGAACCGCCAAAGAAGCTGCGGCGCTTTTCGCTAGGATCCTTTTCAGTAGCGTCGCTCTTACCCTTGTTGACAGAAAAGCGCTTCTTGATCCAGCCCTTCATGCCAGACTTTGACTTTTGTGATGAAGTAGAGCCCTCGACTGACTTGCGTGGCGCGCTCTCGGTGCTTTCATGAGCATGGCTGGTCGCGCCCGCAGCTGTCGTTGCGTGCCCCTCGTTTTCGTCATCGGTATCCAAAAGGTCATCGCTGTCATCATCGTCTTCGGCCTCGCCTGCCGGACGGACGTCCTGAGATTCGCGTGTGGCCGGCGCATGAGCCTCGGTAGTAGGAGCGGTGGCGGCGCCCCCAAGCTTCGACTTGCGCTTTTCCTCTTTGGCGACACGCTGCTGCTCAGCCTTTTCGAGCTTCTCCTGATCCTTGCGCGACTTGAGCTCTTGCTTCTCTTGTAGCTTCTTCGCCTTCTCTTCGTCCTTCTTGGCCTTTGCTTCTTGTTTCTCCTCAGCACGCTTGGCCTTTTCCTCAGCCTTTTCCTGCTCTGCAATCATATTAGCAGCATATCTAGATCAAAACTTTTGAATTGCTTACCCTTGGCTTTTCGGATCTCCTCCTTCTCAGCGCGCTCCTCAGCTCGGATTCTCTCCAGCTCCTCGCGTCTGGCGTCCTCCTGGGCCTTTAGCGCGGCAAGACGCTCACGCTCCATCTCGGCCTTTTCATTGATATCATCAAGGACAGGTTGGAGTCTCTTGGCAGCAATGGCGTTGATTTCTTCCTGGGTCATAAATTTGCCACCACCAATGTCAACTTTGCCCTGGTTCTCGGTACGGGTATCAGAGCGGGCCTGAGCAGCCTGCTGAGCCTTCAGCTCCCAGTCGGTGAGCATGCTGGAGTTGCGTCTGCCAGTCTCCATGTAGACCTTCTCGTCCATGCCCTGCAGACGTGCCTTGACGTTGCGCTGAGCAGCGGCGAGAAGCGCCTCGCGGTCCCTGGTTCGTTTCTCAGTATCAACCTGGGAGAGCTTGGTCGAGAACATGGACATTTGCTGACGGATCTTTTCCGAGCGAGCCTTGTCATCGGGGTCAGGATCGCTGTCGGAGCGACGGCGTAGCTTGTTGGCCATGGAGAACTTGCGACGGGGCGAGGAAGAGTTGCCGTAGTACTCTTGCACATCACGGCCCTGTTGGTGCTCGTTGTGCAGCTTGGCCAAGCGCTCCTGGGCCTGCTTGTAAGCAGCATCTTGGAGGTTGAGGTAAGTACCCGCGTAAGGGGTACTGTCTTCGTTTGCTTGCGCATCCTTCTCCTTCTTCTCATCGAGAGCCTTTTGCTGGTGCTGGTACATCTTCTTGGCCATCTCGACAGCGGTCTGGTGGATACGCTCCTCGTCCGTCTCAGGCTTGACTGGCGGGTGGGAGGTGTACATGCTTCGGCCCAAATTGGTGACGGGAGACGCGCCACCTTGGTTCGGTTTAACTATAAGGGAGTTTCGATGAGCAAGAGCCGCACCATTTAGAGCGCTGGATGCGGCGCTGGCCTCGAGAGTATAATTATCTTTATGCATGGAGCTGGGACGTCCGGTTTCGGTCCTCGACGATGCCATAGCTCCCTTCGCGGCCGCGAGCGAGCGCTGCTCAATGGACTTGCCAGGTGAAGATTGCGTAGTGGGTTCGATGGTAGAGTTACGGTTGCTGCTGAATGCTTGCGCAGCGGCTGCGCCACTCGCCGGTCCAGACGAGGATGGGCGAACAGCACTGAACGCCTGAGTGGCGGCAGAGTTGCCCCAGTTCTCATGAGGAGACCTCTTTGGGTCGTGGGCGGGAGGCGCCTGCTTGAGAGCGGCACCGGCAGAGCCGACTGCCAAGAGGGCGGCCTTGCTAGCACCGCTGCTGACGCCGTTGCTGGTGGGCTCAATTCTAGGTGCAGACTTGTAATCCTTTGCGAGAAGAGCGGCAGCAGAAGCGGAGGCCGCCTTCTCTGGTCGCCAGGGCTCAGGCGACTTCTGGTTGGCCCATCCTAAGGTGGCGGCAGCGCTGGCGGCAGCACCGTTCTCGCTGAGGCCGGCGGAGGGGAAGCTGGGCAGGTCTTTGGGGTCGGCATACTTGAGCCTGCCGGCCGTGGAAACTGTAGATTGAGGAAGAAAAAAGTGTAAGCAGGATGCGACACTGGCTAGAGATGCAATATACGTGAGAGTAATATCAGAATGCGCAAAATGCGGGGGGAGAAGAAGGGGGAGTGGTGGATCGATCGCGTGGCTGCTGCGTTGCCAGCAGCGGCGATCTCGTGTTTGTGACGAGGCGGTAATGGACGTACCTTGAGCCGACTTGGGCATGGCTTATTAGCGGAGCACGATTGCTTGCTCCAGTACAGGTAGGTGGCAGAGCTGCAGGTATATCGTTACACAATGGCAGTGCTTGGGGTGTCTTGTTCCGCGCCAGAGACTTCTGATACAGCCAAAAAAGAAAAAAAGGTTGAGAGCTGGGAGAGATGGATGAGGAAACGACGATGTGGGTTGCGTCAGAGAGGACGACGATGGGATGCTGGGAGTGATAAGGGAAAAGAAGCAACGGAGCTGGCGGCACTAAGCCAGCAGAAAAGATGGGGAATTTAGGAAATTAAAGCAGAGCGACAAAAAAAAAGCAGCATTGGCAGGGCCAGGTCCAAGCAAGTGGTCGGGGGAGCTGGGCAAGCTTCTCTTGTCTGGCGAGGCCAAGCTTGGCTGAAGCTTCTGTTGCCAACAGGGTAAACTAACGTTTAGGTGTGGCTCCGCAGCCCCAAGCAGGCTTTTGGGGGGGAGGGACTGCTGACGTCATGGAGAGAGTCGACACAGATCCGGATTTTGGGGCGCCGAAAGGAGCTGGTGGTTGACCGGGCAGTGGGGCCACCGCAGCATCGCCAGCGAGCATGAACTAAGTAGACCTCTGTACCGCGTAGATGCCGACATGCAGGCGTCACTCATGATGACCATGTCTGTTGGCTGACCATCTCAAAATTCGACTAGAATCGTGACGAAGTCAGAGAAAGACGCACAGATCCAACTGAAATCTCTCGTCGTCTGCTGCGCCAACCGCAAGTGTCCCCCTCAAGATGCCAACCTGCATCAACCCTTTTGCCTTCACGCTGCCTTACACCTTCATGACCGCTGTTCCTCCCTAGCCCACCCACCGGAACGCCCTGCAAGATAGTTCAATAACCAAACTTTCCCCTTCCGTCCCTACATAAACTTTAAACTGCATGTTTTTGCCAACTTGAACCACCATCTCCTCTCACTCGCTTCGTCATCCTGGCAGCTCGGGTACACAGCTTCTCAGCTCGCCTATGGCAATAACCGAAAAAATATTGACGCTACGATTCCTTGCCCCGTCTCTAGCATCAAACATCTCTACCGCCACTTTGGCTGCAACAGTATTGATTCAATTTTTTTTTAAATATAATGCTGCCACAGGCTCTCAGGGAAGAAACCATGCCTGCTCTGCCTCAAACCTACCCGTTTCTGGTCTAGCTGCCCCCAATGGCACGGCACTGCCCAACCAAGCCATGTTCTCATGACGTCGACAACGCCCAGGGTTTTGCGTCTCACTGCTGCAGTGCTGCGCTTCGGCCTTGGAACTGGCCCCCTCCAAAACCGCCCTCCGCAGTGACGCTGGACAGGGGGGTGCCGTGCCCAGTACGCGTTCCGCCAGAATGGGAGCTTGGATCTGTGCCAGTATTCGCTTTCATGTAGCCAATCGATTCATCAAGATTTGTTTGGGCCATTTCGGACCCCAAAGAAACTGAATTGGTGGAAGGAACGCACCCTGCAGCGATCCCCCCAAGCAAGGCCATGCCTATATACCCAATGTGGAAAAATTGGTCTCGGCTAGGCAGCGCGCCCTCTCATACGGAACGCTCACTGGCGCGCTTGCGTTTAAAAAATCAACCCGGACGATGCGGTGCTCGATTCAATAGAGCAGCATAATATTCACCTATTTTGCCCATTTTTTCGTACTACGTAGTGCTTGTGGCGACAATGGCCAGGTCGCCAAAGACGGATTTCTCTCTCCCCTGATCCGCTTCTCCACATGAGCCCTGGGCCCAATGCTGCGTCGCGCAGTGCCACAACCTTTCAACGGCTTTCCAAACTTGGCGGCCCTCTTTGACAGCTACCGCAGCTGCACTGATAAAAGAATGGCTGCCGAAGACGACTATATCCTCGAAAATATATCCAATTTTCGAGATGTAGGCAAAACTGTAAATTCCTTTCTGGGCAAAAAGTTGGTTTCTGTCCCACGCCCTCCCAGCTTGTCCAACTTGCATATTGCTAATACTTCCTGGATGTAGAGTCGTTCGGGAAGGGCTTGTTTACAGATCTGCCAGACCAGGCAAGTACATCGTCGCGCAATATCAGCGCTCAGCTTCCTCGTCATGCTGCAGCAGCTGACCATCGTCTCAGACAATGCGTCGCCCGAGGACATGATGCACTTGGCCGACAACCTCGGCATCCGTACCGTGATAGACTTGCGCACCAAGTAAGCCATACATCACCCTATAAACTGTCCAGAATCGTGATCCAATTTCCGCTTGCTAACCATTATCGACTCACCCGGCGCAGCACCGAGCTGGCCCGCCAAGCAGCCAAACGCCTAAAGCAGCGTCTCATGAACCCGTCTATGCCAGAGTCGGCTCACATCCCCGGCATCCAGTACCACGAGATCAAGGTGACTGGCCGCAGCTTTGAGCGCCACATTGCCAGTCTCCTCACCTGGTGGCAGTTTTTGTACGCGCCTCTGTTTTTTTGCTATTCATTCTTCCTGTTGCCCGGCGACTCCGCCGCTGGTTCAGCAGAAAGGGGACCGTGGAGCTAACACGACCTGCAGCAAATTCATTTTTCTCTACGCCTTCAGGTACCACGACGAAGCCATCCACATAGTCGCCGAGAACGTCCTTGTCCCGCGCGGCCTGCTCGGCATCGGCCGTGACAAGCTGGACCACTCGGGAGCGGAGATTGCCGAGGCCCTGCGCCTGTACACCAGCACGACGACGACGCCCGTTCTCGTGCATTGCACCCAAGGCAAAGACCGAACAGGTACGTTAGAATGATTGAGTGTTCAATGCCGGCGCAAGAGGGAAATAGCTGACAGGTCTTGTCGCGTCATAGGTCTGATTTGCTGCTTAATTTTGATGATCTTGGACGTCCCCATGTCGGCCATAGAGCACGACTATCTGCTCACAGACGAGGGCCTCGCCCGCGAGCGCGAGCAGCTGATCAAAGAGGTGACGTCTGTCGGCCTGACAGAGGCCTGGGCGTATACGGACCGCGGAATGATGGTTGGCCTCCAGAAGCACCTGGACGACAAATATGGCGGCCTCGACGCCTATCTCGACTCCATCGGCTTCGACAAATCGCAGCGCATGCTTGTCCGCGATACCCTACTCGTCTGATGTACATTGGTATTACTTAGATCGTTGTACAAGGTATAGCTAGTAAATAATTTCCAAATTACCGCGTGGTGTTGTTCCTTATTGTCTATTAATCATAACTTTTCATGTCTATTGTTTCGTAAAGCGTCCCTGCAGCCAGCACCGGTACATTTTCTTCTGCTCGGCGCGGTTGACCAGCAGCCGGCGGTCGACTCCCAAGTGGTCAATGGAGAATTTCGAGGCGCCGGCCTCGCCGTCTGCCTCGGCCGTCTTGCCAGACCAAATGTCTCCGAGCTCGTCGCAGTCGAAAAAGTACACGCGCGTGCCGTCGCCGCGAATGTAAAAGTTTTCTTCCAGGTAGCGGCCCTTGCGGAAGCGCACCTGAGCCAGGTCGCCTCTTCCGTAATCACGGAAGAGGACGGTGCCGCCCGGCTTGAGCAGCCTGTGGACGTTGTGTACGGCGCGAGCCCACTCCTTCGGCGACAGCGCCGAGAAGATGAAGATCAGGATGGCCACGTCTACGGATCCCTCTTCGAGGTCGGGCGGCAGTTCTTGGCCTGCGACATCCCAGACGTCGGCTTGGATTTGCTCTGAATGGTACTCCTCATGTTTGCGCATGACTTCTACGGCTGTCTTGGAGAAGTCACAAGCGTGAATCTTAAGTTTGGGGTTCTTGTTGTTGGCGAGAATGGGAAATGCCGTGTTGCCGGCGCCAGCGCCGATTTCCAGGATAACTTTGGCGCCAGCATCTTCTGCGGTTACAGTGCCCAGGATGGGGAATTCTTGCTGAAGCCATTTGCGGTTCTTGAAAAAATTGGATGTGTTGTTCTTGTAGAAAAGATTCCACCACTTTTCAGGGTTACCGTTGAATCTGCCTGAACGACACGTGTTAGCGTCTGTTTCAATACGGCTTTGAAATTGCAAAGAAGTGAAGAGGGTATGTGGTGCTCAGATGGGAGCGAAAGACTATAATTAACATGATTTCATCAGAATATTCAGATGAATTGTTGCTTCGATATCATCACCGCGAGGGATAAGAAGAGAGTGCCAAGAAAAAAGTGAATCAACTTACTCTTATCAAAGTCCGACACAGGAGCCTGACGCTGCTTTTCCAGCTGCTGCTCGGTATACTCCTTGTACGCATCGTCAGTTTCCACATGATCCCAGGCGTTGAACTCGTAAACGTTGTCTTCCTCCGTCAGATAGCGACTGCCAAACTGAAAAGGATCACTCCTCTTCAGGTTGCTATCCGGGTTATGCGATCTATGCGGGGGAACCACAGCGCCATCAGCACCGTCGGCAATCTTCAGCCTTTCCGGGTCTGCCACAGGCGTGGCTTCGACAGGAGCGTCGCTAGATGACGTCGCGGCCATGCTGAATATCACTTGAGATATAAATAATCACGGTGTATTCGCAGATCTGCCTTGCCCGCCGGCCCTCTGTAGGCTTTTGTCCTCGCGCGGACGGAAGAGAACAAGTTGGGGGTGCAGAAAAATTTCAGGAAACCCACGAAGAAAAAGTGGTAAATGGACTGGGGTTCTCTGCTGACATAATGCATTTTGATATTAGCTAGTTGACTGGTGCGAGTGTCTACCAGGGCCCTCACAGGTAAAGAATCGCAAAGGAGAATGAAATTTCAAAAAGGGTTTTATATTCGAGAGATAAATACTTACACAATATTTGTACATTAACATATCGGGTCGGCCTGCGGCTACTCTTTAGATGCTCTGCATTTATATGCAAGTGGAGTCTGAAGCTGGTGGCTTCTGAACCGGGGCGGAAATTCGCCAGCTCCGCTAGAAGCGCCCCAGGTTGGTTGCGACAGCTGTCCGTCTCGAGCATCATATCCGGAGCCGAATCAACGATACAGCCAACCTTACCACCAGGTGGCAAACGAAGATCCCGGTCGCTTCGACACAAAAACCACCTCGAAATGGCGCCGTCCCTCCTCCGCCCGCAGGTCCATCTGTCCGATGCGGAAGCGCTGAAGCTGGCGCAGCTGGCGCCCGAGGTGCTGAAGAGCAACCCCAAGGTGTTCTCGGCCTCGCCATTGGCCGCCATGTTCTCGGCGTCCGAGACTGGCGACGTGTGGACAATCTACGAGAACCTGTTTCTGGCGTGCCTCCGGACCGGCGACGACAAGGCAGCCTCGGACTGCCTGGAGCGAATCGTCATTCGATTTGGTCCCACGGATGAGCGCGTGATGGCGCTGGAAGGTCTGGCCAAAGAGGCCAAGGCTACGAATAATAACGACCTCGATAAGATTCTTAAAGAATACGACGCTATTCTGAAGGAAAACGATGCCAATGTTGTAAGTTGGACCAGGCGTACTCATACACACCAGATGCAGCCAGTTAACCACTGTGTTAGCCCATTGCCAAACGCAAAGTCGCCCTTCTTCGGTCGACCGGCAAGATTACAGAATCAATCGCTGCTTTAAATACTCTTCTCGAATTCAACACGACCGACAGCGAAGCTTGGGCTGAGCTGGCCGACCTGTATCTGGAGGAGGGCCTCTACGCGCAGGCTATCTATGCGTTGGAGGAAGTGCTCGTCTTCCAGCCCAACTCATGGACTGTAAGTATTGCGGCATCGCACATGAAGCGTTGTGGATGCTAATAGTTTTTTATAGACCCACGCTCGACTTGGAGAGGTTGCTCTGATGGCTGCGTCGACATCGGCCGAGGGATCTGGCCAGCAATATGTTATCGAAGCATTAAAACGATTTGCCCGCAGTGTGGAGCTGTGTGACAACTTTCTGCGTGGATACTACGGTCTCAAGCTGGTATGTGCCGATTCAAGCTGTCGCCCGCTTGCTACAGAACTGACTGCGCATCTAGTCTTCGGATAAGCTGCTCGAAGGTCCCAGCAAGGGAAGGAAGCAGCAAGACGAGGGATTCCCGATGCCCGATACCAAGACTATACAAAAACTGAACGAGCTTGCCACGTCAAAGCTGGCCGAGATTGTGCGCCGGTACAGCGCCCAAGAAAAGCTGTGGCAGGGATACGACGCTGACGAAGTTGCTGCGGCGCGAGAGCTGCTCTCCAAGTCGTCAGCTCAGGTGGTTAGGTGATGTGCGATGGCGAATGTCTGAAAGATGACGCGGCAGTCGAAGGAAACTGATGTACTGTACGAGATGTATGTAGTGCTGTTTTTCAGTTGAATAATAGATGGCGCTTTACCTGTTGCCAGATTCATGCCCGGGGATTATTGGGCTGCAAGTCGCCAAGATGAATATGCCAGGGCAAGGAAATATGTCTCAGCGTAGCCAGGAACAGCATGACTCACATATGGAAAAGTTGCGGTGATGGTTTTTTTTGGGAAGTTTGCCTACAACAGGAGCACAAGGAAACGCGAATAGTGACCGGACAGCTACGATTGATTGTGTATATTTATGCTGTTCGCCGGAACTAGTCCTGAGAACTGTTGAAACTAACAACTTCCTATTTCTTTGACTCGATGAGCCACGAGGATCATGGCAAATATGTTGAGCGACAGTTTCTTGCATTGCTTGGTGGCACGACTGGGCTGCGATGACTGCTGCCAGATGCCCCACCTTGGCTAGGTGCCGCCTCAGTTGGTGCCTGGAAGATGCGGGCCGTGAGCACCAACACCAGTCAGAGACCCCTAAAAGTCAATGTCAACAGAAGAAAGACCCCGCTGTGCCCATCAACCCGCTTTCCATTTTGCTGGTTGCTGGGTTGCTAGGGGCTGCACAAGTAGGTGGAGCACCGAGCCACAGAGTCATGACCGCTGAGTGCGGGCTGAGGGCGGGCTGGCGCGGCTTCAGGCGTCGGTTGGTACCTTGTCTTGAGGCCCAACCAGGCAGCCAGCAGCCGTTGCGGCCTATGACCAGGGAAAAAAGGCGGGCTGCAGCATAATGTTGGAGGCAAGTCTGCGACAAGTTTTCGTCTTACAGGGAGCTGCGGTCGAGGGCTATTTCTAGAACAGTCTATTCATGCTTGTGAGAGGCAGCATGTAAGTGTTTAAAATGCCATGGACGCCGCCGAGCAGAATGTCTAGGTAGACTGGCCAAAGAGGTACGGTTACCTTTTTACGTTTAATACATCCAGGCTGCCGCCTTTTGATATCGCAGCTTGTGCCTGCACATACCTGCAGGCTAAAAGGCTAAGCTCGGTATAAGCTCATATCCTTGTGCGACCCGGGCTGCTGCTTTGGGCGTGCCGCAGCATCAAGCCGCTGGTCGCCTCGAATCATCAACGCACGAACAAAGACATCGTCCACTCTCCATGCACTGCATCGTTACTGCATATCGATTACGCACTGGAAATCGACCAACGAGCTACCGTTACTGGAGCAAAGATTGGGCCTCACCACAAGGTGCCTGCGCCATCCCGCCCGCTATTGGTGATTGGGTAGCAGTGCCTGAGCGACCTGGGTAGCTTCTGGCAAGCAAACCCCGGTATTGGGCTGCACAGACTTGGCCAAACGTGTTGTCTGGGTGTCCTGCAGCGACACATCGGATCAAAGGCTGCGGCGAAAACAGGTCGTTAGTGTCCTGGGGCGAGGGCGAAACGACGCGAGAGAAGCCTTGTTCGCCAGTGTCTGACTGGAGAAGCCTGTCTCAGGTTGTTGCAGGCTGAAGACGTTCTGGGCCGCGCAGTCGCCACACTGCACGGGGGGTCTTGTGGTTAGCCTACAGACGAGGTATAGGTACCAGCAACAAGACCTGGGCAGACATTTTTAGCACACCATCGACAGGTCAGACTCTGTTGACAGTTTGTTTTGATTGGAAGGTTATCTTTTAGCTGCGATTGTATTGGGTACCTTTACCTAGGTACCAGTGTCAACCAGCAGTAAAGAGGAGGAACCAGTCCCAAACACACAGGACGGAGCCGAACCCCTCCCTCCAAGCTCCCGGTCAAGCAAGCAGCACTCTTAGGAAAAAAAACATACTGCCCTTCTTGGGTACAAAACATCCCACCACTCACCGCTTCTCTAAATCCTCCCGCCACCAAACCACCACCACCACGCGCCCATCGCCGCCCTTTGAGAGCTCCAAACCCGATCCTTGGTGACAGTCTTTCAACCTCCATTCTTGCTTGACACGCATTTGTCCCACTCGGCTGCTGTTCTTGACCTGCATTCATCGGCCCGGAAAACCCGCCAGCTGCCCTCTTCAAAGCACACGCCCTTGGTACGTACCTAGGCTGTTCTTTGACTTGCCTGCCCTGCCTTGTCTCGCCCGCCTTTGTTTGTACCACGACGACGAACCCGTGCAGAGAGACCTGAAAGTGGCGACGGGCACACACCACCACGACCAAGTCCTCCACCAAAACACCCGCACCACCACGCTAGTACACGCCTCCCACGACCACCACTATTACCACCACCACCACCCTTGCCCAGCCTATCCTCCCTGCTTTGCTCCTGGCTGACACTGACTGCTCCTCAGAACGCCAACCAGATTCTATTAGCAACAGCTGCCTGCTAGTCCTGGCCCTGCTGCCTTCTCTCCCACATCGCTAGTCGCCTCGATACAGACCTAGCTCAGCTTTAGCACTGCCGCAGCCCGCTCCAAAAGCTCACCGTCAGTCACTACCTACCCCTCGCAACCCGCCGCCTGACTGGCTGCTTTTTCTGTTATTCGCCCACCTTGTGCTACGCCGCGGCCTTTTTTTCCAGCCGTAGCACCATTTATAACCACAAATACCTTGCGCCGCCTTTTTCTGCAATACGGCTTCTCCTCCCGTTGCAGTTCCGTCCTTGACATCGTTGCGCGCCCCCTCCGATCTATTGCACCGCACCCCGTCAGGACCGCGGCCACGGGCGCTCCAGCGTTGACACCGCTGACAGTCACGAAGTCGTCCTTGTGACGCCCTTGCTTGCGAAACCGACCCTCCCAGAAGGATCGACGTGCGTAAAGGCCATACACTGAAGACTTCTGCTATGCGGTGAGTATCACCAGCGCTGTCGCAAACATCATCGACAACGACTCTCACTGCTCTCTCACTGCTCTCGCTCCCCCGCCCTCCCCTCCTCCAAAGTCCCCTCCTTTGTTGATTCATCGGTGCGCTAATACTCCTCCCAAAGAACGTCAACGTCCGTTGCCCCATTTTCTTCGGGCGAGCCCTCACCACTCTTGACGCATTCGCACCCTGTTTCCATCCAAGACGAGGACTCTCTCCACGACCATTACGGCTACACTACCCACGACGAGGAGAACTGGGGTGACGAGGACGAGCTAAGCGAGTCGGAAACTACAATCTCCTACACCGGCGTGCCTCCCGCGCCGCGCTCACACCCCGCCCGCCTCCCGCTGAGGACTCAGCCTCTGCCTCATCAGCAGCAATACCGCCCGGCACGTCGCGTGCCGGAACCAGCGCCCAGCGTGGAGCACCAGGATGAATATGGGCCCTACGGCCAGGGCTACACCGGTGGCCAATTCGGCCGCGGTGGTTACCCGAGGTCGGGGCACCAGCACCCTCAAGCCTATGGAGCATATTACGGTCAGGGCCAGATGGTGGGATATAACGGAAACCCCTTCAGCCCGGTCAGCAGCTCTTCCAGCAACGCAGGCTACTACGGCGACATGAGGGGATACGGCAACGAGATGGCCCAGTATCCTGCCCATTACTATCACCAACAACACTACGCTCAGGCGGCGCAGCAATATCACATGGGCCATCCCCCCATGCATATCGATGCTCCTGCCGCACCCGCACCGCCCGCACCACCCGCACCCTCCGCACGCGAAAAAGAGTTGCAGGAGAAGCTCGCCGCATTCGAGAAGGAGAAAGAAAAACAGGAACAGGCTGAGCGTGCAAAGGAAATCGAAGCCGAATCCCGTCGCAAAGTCGAAGAGGAGACCAAGAGATACGAGGAAAAGATGCAAAAGTTGAAAGAGGAAAACAAGCGTGAAATTGAGAGGGCGAAGCAAGAAGCCGAAAGAGCAGCGGTGGCGAAAATTGAAAATGAGCGCAAGGCTGCCGAGGAGCGTGCTAAACAGCAGGAAGCGGCCGTCAGACAAGCTGAAGAGCGTGTCAGAATCCAGTTCGAACAGCAGTTGAAAGCTGCTGAAGCTCGGCGGAAGAAAGAAGAAGAGGAGCGCGCGCAAGCTGAGGAGGCGGCTAAGCTCCGCCTCGAAGCCGCCCTGCGCGCCGATGCCGAGATGAAGAAGGAGGCTGCGAAAAAGGCTGCCGAGCAGGCCGAAAAGCTGAAGCAAATCCAGGAAGAAGCCAAGCGCAAGGCCGATGCCGAATTTGCAGCCAAGATCCAGGCTGAAAAGGACGCTGCCGCGAAGAAGGCCGAGGAGGACGCCTTGGCGAAGGCGGAAAGAGAAGCCTTCAAAAAGAAGGTTGAGGAGGAGACACGGGCTAACCTGGAAGAAAAGGCCAAGAAAGATCGTGGTCCCTATCTTCAATTCAAGGACGCTTTAGGTCGGAAATACAGCTTCCCATATCGTCTATGTACGACATGGCCGGTGAGTCACACCCCCCTAACATCTGATGACGCATGGGCGTTGCCATGAATGAGAACAGAGAATAAAGCTAACTTGTTTCCTTTAGAACATGGAGGAGCTGATCAAGCAGGCCTTTGACAACGTCGAGGAACTGGCGTACCAAGTTCACGAAGGATGGTATGATTTGGTTGGCCCTAGTGGGGAAATCATTCTGCCATCTGTGTGGGAAAAGGTTATCGAGCCAGAGTGGTCCATCACCATGTCCATGTGGCCCTTGGACCGCATCCAGAGGGCTGGTCGCGTCCCCCCCGCACTGGCTGCCGCGATGGCCGCTAGAGGCGTCCGTCCTGGTATGCCTATGCCGCCACCTATGGGCCCAGCCATGGGCAGAGGTCGCGGGGGGATGCCAACAGGAGGAATACCCGCAGGTATGGCGCCGCCAGACGGGTGGGCTCAAGCTCACCCACACACCAAGCATGCATCTAATATCCCCCCGGGCATTCAAGTTGTTCGCGATGAGGGCGGCAAGAAGGATAAGAAGAAGAAGCAGCCGCCGCCAGCATTCGTAGGCTTTTTCGGTGGAAAGCCTCCAAAGAAGAAGTACGTTTGAAACCACGCTGAAAGCTGTCAACCTTTCCAACTAACAACATTCTGTAGGAGCAGCAGCAAGAAATAATTAAGCAATGATGTCATCATGCCCGAGTGCATTTCGATACCAGAGCCGAGAGATACCCCGTTCTGCTTTTCCGGCAACCATTTCTACAAAGACTCACATTTCTTGGGTTTGTATCCTCACGAATTGCCTACACTGTTCATATATATGTTGCTCGCCACTTATATCCCCTGACGGGCAGCTTTATTTCATTTGGGGGTTTGCACCGGTGTATGGAGAGCTGTGATTTTGCGACTATTGACTGATTTATGAGTTGGATATCTTGTGAACATACGGTACTGAGCTAGATGGCGCAGAGGCGATTTCATGCTGTGTTGTTTGACACGGTTTTCTTACTGACGTGTTTGAGATACTCTTCTGTTTTTCGGGTTTTGAGTTAGAGACCGGGCTAATGTTTGCTGCCTGGATGATTTTATGTCTTGCATGTTTTGGATAGTTTTGTGTATTTCTTTATGAATCTTTGTTTATGAATTGCATTACCATGTCTACATGTTGGCGCGCCTTTTGTACTCAATGAGACTTGATCTATGCCCAAATGCTATGTTTTCTTTGCGTGCATGTACAACGGTATCTTTACACTTGCCCTTCTCCATCTCTTATTCCTTTAACGGCGACCGCCGAGTTGCTCGCGAGCTCTCTTTTCAAAAGCCTCAATCATGAGCGCCGCGACCTTGTCCGAGACGGCGGCGCTGACGGCGGCATACAGCGGGTTCGTAAACTGGTACTTGATGCTCAAGTTGACTTCCGTTGACGCTCCCGCCGGCTGCGCCGTCAGTGGTCGCAGCGACCACCGCGTAACAAGACTCTTGAAGACGGCCGAGGCGTCACTCGCCGACGACGACGCACCCGCCGGATCGCCGCTCACGGCCTCGACGGACACCCCCGGCACGCAGCGCAGGCGGCTCGTGAACTCCTCGTTGAGCCCGCCCCAGCCGACGTGCAGGTCCGCGCGCGTCGGCCACCGGCGGCCCGCCTCGTCGGGCGCGGACCACTGCGTGACGCGCGAGCGGGAGCAGTACGGCACGAATTGCGCGTACGAGTCGACATCGGCGACGAGCCTGTACAGCTCGTCCCGGCCGTACGGGAGCGTGCGCGACGCGGTCAGCGTCTGGCTGTTGCTGCCGCCGCCGGGGAGTGTGAAGAAGGAGCGGCGGCCGTTCGCAACGGATGCGGCGCTGCTGCGGTGTAGATGCGGCAGCCGCCTCGTCGCTGTTCGAATCGACATGGTTTGGGGGGGGGGATGTGTTGTATGAGAGCCGGCAAAGTTGAGGTTTGTAATAGAGGCTTGTTGCTTTGTCGTCTCGTAAATGTAGATTGAATCCGAACCAATTACTCCCAAAACTCCGGTACAAGAACGGACTGCTGCTTTTGCTTCCTCCTCGTCGCCGCCCAATTGAAGAATAATGATGTCGAAGACAGTACAAAAGTAGTTAAAAGTGGTGTTGCGCCGCCCTCATCCACTGCAAAGGTAGCGTCGGCCAGGCCAGGCGAAATATGCTTCCGTCATGCAGCCCACCAAAATCCGCACCCCACAACCATCCTGTGCCTAGCGGTAGGTACTCCAGCGGAAGCTCTCCGCCACATCATCTAGCCTCACGACAACCCGCCCTCTCCCTCCGACTTGTCCTTTCCTTCCTTTTGTCCGCCCCACGCCGCCTCGAGACTTCCGACTCGAGAGTTGGAAATCAAAGTTCCTCACACGCGGCCCCGAAATAAAGGACCAAGACAAAGGAGCTGCGGGCGGCAACGGGGGCCACCCCACGATGAACCAACCGAACGACCGCCGAGCCATCCAGACCAGACCTTGACCTGCCCTCGTGCACGTGCGCGAATTAACAAGGCGGACCCCGAGCGGGACGAACGGCAGACAAGATGTAAGAAGACCTGGACGGGAGACTCGGCCTGCCTCCTCTGAAGCGAGCGCGCTTGTTACAGGACGAGGCGCGGGGTATAGGGTGTGCACGCGTGCTAACGTAAGTGATTTGATGCAGGTTCGAAAAGTCGCTTTATGACCTCATTCAAGGTCTTCGAAACCACAAGGGCACCGAAAAGGAGTACATTCAGAAGAGTTTAAAAGAATGTCGCGTCGAAGTGCGCAGCCAGGACATGGGTAAGCAGACATCCAAGCAAATGGAGGTCGTAAAGGTGTATAAGGTGCTGATAGAGAGCGTACAGATGTCAAGGCCACTGCCTTGCTGAAGTTGATTTACCTGGAAATGGTTGGCCATGATATGTCATGGGCTTCATTCCATGTCCTGGAGGTCATGTCCTCCCCAAAGTATGCCCAAAAGCGCGTCGGCTACTTGGGCGCCGTGCAGAGCTTCCGCACAGATACCGAAGTTCTGATGCTGGCGACCAACTTGTTGAAAAAAGTGAGCAAAGAAACCACTCCGAAAGCATATTTCAGTGCTAATCTAGCTGCGTATAGGATTTGAGTGCTGCCGCCCCGACCGTAATGTCCTTGCCGATTGCGACGCTGCCTCACGTTATTACACCCTCACTCGCACTCTCGACCCTATCCGATTTATTGCCACGATTGAGCCACAGCCATGCCAATATTCGAAAGAAGACTCTGGTTACTTTGTACCGTCTCGCCCTCGTATATCCCGAAGCGCTGAGAGCGGCGTGGCCCAAAATCAAGGAACGACTCATGGATGCGGAAGAAGACCCGAGCGTCACGGCTGCAATTGTCAACGTCGTATGTGAGCTTGGCTGGCGCCGGCCACATGACTTTTTGCCGCTGGCACCGAGGCTATTCGAGCTGCTGGTCGACGGAGGCAACAATTGGATGGCTATTAAACTGATCAAACTGGTATGACCGGGTTTGCTGCCCAGTTCAGGAAACCGAATGCTAATATAGGATAGTTTGCGACCCTGACACCGCTCGAGCCTCGACTGGTCAAGAAATTACTACCACCGCTGACGAACATTATACGAACCACACCTGCCATGTCATTATTATACGAGTGTATTAATGGCATCATTCAGGGAGGCATTCTTGGAAGCTCAGATGACACTGACACTGAGGAGATTGCTACTCTTTGTGTTACCAAGCTACGAGGCATGATCATTATGAATGGTGATCCAAACTGTAAGCTATTGCAATTCTCACGCACGTGGACTATCTTAATCTGACCGCACAATAGTGAAATATGTTGCTCTTCTAGCATTCAACAAGATCGTACTCACACACTCTTATCTTGTTTCACAGCAAGAAGACGTTATTCTTGACTGCATCGACAGCCCAGATATTACGATCCGTATCCAGGCTCTCGATCTTGTCCAAGGCATGGTCACCAGCGACAATCTGGTATCCATTGTCAGCCGATTAATGAAACAGCTCAAGACTGCTTTACCAAGCAAGGCAAAACTTGAGGCGGCGCTCGATTCGACAGACGCGTCGGCAGATTCGGATGAGGAGACGCAGCAAGCCGCCAGCGCGGCCTCCAATAAGAATGCAATGCCGATTCCAGAGGATTACCGTATCGATGTTATCGGAAGAATTCTGTTCATGTCTTCCAAAGGCAATTTCGCAAATATCGTCGACTTTGACTGGTACATTGACGTCTTGACACAACTCGTGCGAATGACGCCAGTGCCGCGATCAAATGAAGGAGATGCAGAGGCGGCGGCAAACAAGCGATCTGCCGCAAGCGTATCGGAAAAGATTGGAAATGAACTGCGAAATGTTGCCGTCAAGGTGCGGGCCATGCGCCATTCTGTTCTGAGAGCTTCAGAGAGCATTCTATCGCAGCTGATTGCAGACACGCCAGCCGGACACTCCATTACGTCTCAAGCGCTCAAATCTGTTGCCTGGCTGTTGGGTGAATATGCCGGGATATTGTCCACGCCTGAAGATACCATGAACTCCTTGCTGCAGCTAACAACACGCACCGCCAAGCCAGATGTCGCCGCTGTTGTGGTGCATGCGATCGCAAAGGTCTTTGCATCTATGACAGGCAACGAATCCGAACCCTGGACTGGCGAGAGAAAAACCAGAACGTCACTGCTGTTGGCTCGCATTTTACATTCCATGGAGCCTCTCATACTCAATCCCAATCTCGAAGTCCAGGAACGCGCTGTCGAGTTTACAGAATTGCTGAAGCTCACAGCTGAAGCAACATCAGGCCAACCTGCGTCTACCGACGAAGAATCACAAGACCCGCCTCTGCTGCTGACACAAGCTATACCGTCGCTCTTCAATGGTGGCGAGCTGAACTCAGTTGCAGCAGGTGCTCAGCTAAATGTGCCCATACCTGACGGGCTGGATCTGGATGAGCCAATTCATTCTGATCTCAATAATCTTTTGGCCAAAGCTGATCTTATTGCAATCGATGTGGATGACTCGGATGAGTTTGAAGTTTACTACCACCAGCGGCCGGCACCCACGAGTGTCTCTTCCTCTGCTCCTGCTATCAGTCGCCTTGTTGAACCAGAAGAGAATGCTGGTGCTTCGTACCAGCAGCCTTCTGAAGACAGCTATCTGGACGCTGATATCATCGCTCGAAGAAAAGCGGAAAGAGTAGAGAGAAATAAGGATGATCCTTTCTATATTGGCAGCGACAACGTACCTCAAACCTCGAATTCTATTCACAACATTCTCCAAAACAGCAACGGGCCAGATCTGGACATTGATGCGATTCCGATCATGGAGCTTGACCTGGACAAGCTAAACGCGCCTGCTCCGATAACCGCCCAGCGCTCTCCCGCGAAGCCACGTCAGCGCGTCGTCATCGCTGCCGACGAGACACTCCAAGGCGGCGACGGCTCGCCCCGCAATTACGACTCGGAGAACAACTCCGACTCCTTGGCCAAGGGTAAAGCTAGGAGGCTCAAACAGTCACTGCTGCAGGTCGACTCGAGCACCATTGGCTCTTTCAGCCTCGAGGGCGAGCCCAAGGGTGGCTTCGACCACGAGCAGCAGCAGCGCGAGGAGGCCGAGATGCAGCAGGCCATGCAGGAGGTGGAGCGTCTGCGCCTGGAGATGCAGCGCGCCAACGAGCGCATCCAGGTCGCGCAGGGCGTCGACGCCGAAGGCACCGTCATCAAGAAGAAAAAGAAGAAGAAGCCCGCGACGGCGACCAAGCCGGACGACGACGCAGCTGGCGTAGAGGCCGTCAAGACGAAGAAGAAGAAGGTCAAGAAGGCAGCGCCAGCAGAGGACGGGGATGCGGCTGCTGCAGGCGCCGGCGACGGAGTGGCTGTGATTGCGGCAAAGAAGAAGAAAAAGAAGAAGCCGGTGGCGGAAGCCGAGACGGGCGACGCATAATGGATCCCTGCTCGCCGTGGTGACGACAATTTTGGTACGGTCTTTTGTCCATAGCATTTATAGATGGGGATATACAAAACATGTTTGCGACCAAATAAGCCATCAAGATCGTAACATCACCCAATGTAAATGACAAAAGTCCTTGATTTTTTACATGGACAAGACGAGGGGATTGTCACTCGCATGAAGTGTATCAGTTTAAAGAGGTATCGTGCATGTTTTTTTTCTGCTTTAGATATTAAACAAAAAAGACGAAAAGATTCCTTTTTTCGCTACCATGTTAAAAATCTTCCCAAACGTAGCATCGTCTCGGCTCTGAAAAGGTACTCAATCTTTCCCATGATGATACAGTGAAAAAACAATACCAATGCGCGGGATCTGTTTAATCCCATTTCCTTCTCTTCGCCGACCACAGCTTATATAAACAAAACAAACGAGGCCAATCAATACACAAAAGGGCCCAAAGAGCTCACTAATCATCCATAGGCTTGTCCTCGAGCGTGACACCACGGGCGTTTTCCTCGGAGGGAGGCGACGTGGGCACGCGGCGGCCAGCAACGAATCTCGTAGGGGTGCCCTTAGAGAGACTGTCGGTGCGCTCACGGTTGCCATCGCCGCTCAGAGCTTCGGGAGGGGTCATCGAGCCTTCCGCGGGAACCTCCAGGCTCTGGCGGTTCACGGCGCTGGCGAGACTGCTTCCCAAGCTGCTGCGGTGTCTCTCGTTGGCGGTTGGGCTTGTTTGGATGGGGAATCGAGTCTCGGGCCCGCCACTGCTGCGGTCACGGCGGTGTCCGCGCTGTGTTCCGGGAGCGGGCGAGGTCGCACGGCTGCGGCTAGCTGTGGCCTTTTCCAGCAGCGCTCGGTTTCTCTCCTCCATCAAGGTCTTGCGATTGCTCTCATCGGTACTGATAGCGCGTGGCCGGTTACCACCGACGGAAGAGGAATGGCTCAATGTCGACATGCGCTTGAGCTCGCTGAAGATAGCGTCTTTGTGGGTGAAGAGATCGCGAACTAATCTGACGGCATGCTTTTCTTCCATGGTGAGCGAGGTCTCAGCACGCGGACGGAGGATACAGCGCGACAGAGTGGCAGCAAGAGAGGCAACATATTCATCATCGGCAGACGTCAAGTCAATCAGGCGAGTAAAGTGATTCATGCAAGCATCAAGCGTGGCAATGTTGGAAAGCCGAAGTTGTGACAGAGTCTGTTGGAGAACGGCGACACGTGATGATTCAGTCCCTTCTGCAGCAGGTGTTGTATAAATGGTGCGCACGATTTCGTAGACATGAGTTGAAACAAGCGAGTCTAGATTCGTTAGCATGATGGGCTGAAATGCTTTAAGCGAGTAACTTACCAGGGAGTTCAAGGAGGTAAAGCTTAAGAAGGCTGGCGACAGTAGGAATATCGAAGTCGCTAAAGACGTCTTGGGAGACTGCGCCATCGTTGTTCAGCTTGGCTCGAAGACGATGTGTTTGGGCCAGAGGAACATCCACAAGCCAAACTCCCCTTCTCGCCTCGTCGCCCTCGAGATCCGGGTAGTGGTGGTCAAGGTAGGTCAAAATTGCTGTGACGATGATCGGCACACGCTTCTTATCGGCACGAGCGCGAGCTTCCAAGTCAACGCCAAAAATCTGGCTATCAACCTTGTTGTAATAGTTCTCATAGACGGCAACTCGAGGAACGAATCCACCGGTACGGTACGTCTCCAAGAGGTATCGCAGATCCCCCAGAGGCTGAACAGTCTCCTGGAACAGCATCATCTTGTCAACAGTAGACTGGAGGCTTGGGATGACGTTGCTGATGGTACCCGAGAAATCAAGAATCACGGTCTTGATAGCCTTGAGGCGATCCAACTCGCATTGCTCAAGGAACTTGAGGTGGATGAAGATGGACTCCTCCAGATCACATCTGAGCTGATCGAGCTTCTTGACAGCAGACTTGTATTTCTCGTCGGATTCTCTCGCTTCTCTTTGCAGTCGCTGTGAAGGTGTTTCGTTCGGGTTTTTGTTGTTGAGAACATTCCAGTTGGCGAGGTATTCGCTGACAGTTCCGACGACAGGAGAGTCGCTGGACTCCGAAATGGGTATAGAGAACGTCCGGTTGAGCGACTGCTTCTTTTCAGGGATTCCGGCCAAGCGGAATGCCTTTGGGCGCCATTGGTAAAACATCTTTGAGCTGTTGGCAAAAGTGCTGCCGACATTTCCAATGAGGCGAAGTAAGCCGTTTGAAATGAGGTCCTGGCCGATGCGCTCAGCATAGCTAACGCTGCTGGTAGCCATAGTCCGTTGGAGATACTCAACGATATCAGATCCGGCTGACGTGTTGAGATATGTACCGAGAATTGGCACCTTGGTCTCTCCCATCTTGATATTAGAGAGCATGTGTGAGAGAATCTTCTTGATTTGATCAGGCTGATAGATTTCGTCTCCAATCTCATAGATTTCTTCGTCATCATGGCTCTCTTCCTCCTTGTGAGGCTGAACCTTGATTTCTGGGATCGAAGCGCCGTTCTTGGGGCTGGTCTCAGGCTCCTGGAAAGCCAGTTTGTTCTCTTCTTCGAGATCTTCGACTAGACGGCATTTGTTGAAATAGTTGGAGCGCAGCTTCTTCACGGTTTCGGCTTGTCGATCGTGTGCTTTAGTCCGCGCTTGTAAATCGTCCTGCGAATCTTGAATTCGAGCTTCGTGCGCATCACACCAACGGCCGAAAGGGTTAACAACGAGGTCGCGGATGTTTTGCGCAATGCGTTGGTGGCTCTTGGCAGCATCCTGCATCTCGGTTCGCATGCCGTCGTAAGCCTAGCAAGCGTTGCATGTTAGCACCACTAGAATTTACAGAATTTCAGCTTGCGATTTCCCTTGCTCCGTACCTTGCGAACAGTGGCACCATCATCTCGGGAGAAGCCACCCGACACACGGTCTGCGGCTGGCGCAATGTCGGCAAGGCGCTGGCCGTAGACGTCTTCGGCCTCGGCCCGTAGTCTCGCTAGAGTCAGGATCTGTCGGTTTTCCATGACACCTTGCTGGAGCTTGCCAAACAAGACGCCCAGTCCTGCAAGATTGGTTAGCAATCAACTGGCACGGCGAGAATCGAGCCAACGTACCCCCAGCATAGTCGCTGGACCAGAAGGAGTCCGCAAACCCCGGCATCTTGAACGACTTCAGCACAGAGTTGCAGTCGAAATGCAGATACTGCAAGCAACGGGGCGGAGAAGACTGCCGTTCTGCGCAAAGCTAGTAGGCAATGACGCGCGTGTCTCGCTTGGTGGCAGAGCTGTCGAAACGGAGGGGGGAAGCGCCACTAGGCTGGCAGTTCGCTCCTCTTGCTGGTGCGTGGTATCGGTCAAAGCAAGCAATGGGTTGCGAATAGCAGGAAAAGCGTCGGGTCGCCAACAGTGAGGCCCTGCGATGGTTGAGAGATGCGATTGTCGGACAGGGGAATAAAAAGGAAATTCAGGTACGAGATGCACGGCCGGCCAGCAGATGTATGACGGACAATCGGGGAGAGCTTTGGGGGAACGCCAGGTCAAGCGCTGTGGCTGGCCCCGTTCGAGGGCCCTGTTTTTAGCAGGTCAACGAGCCTGGCATCATGCCTGTTGGAGCCGCGTGGTGGCTGAAGCACTGCTCAGGTTGCGCTAACGGCCCTGCAGATCCCTCATCAGCAAAGCCAGCTGAGCGAACAGTTCGTATCCATTCCACCCTTTGGATGGCCAAGCTGGTGGGTAGGAGTAAAGGGGCTCAAAGTTTTCATCACATGCGAGAGCAACTTTGTTGATAGAATCTAGCATTCTTGAGCACCCAATCATACCCACAAACATGCCCTTGGATATACCTAGCATCCCTTTGTTCTGAGAGCCTGGCGGAGGCAGTGACGCACTGTGGGGACAGCTATCAAGACAGACTCTGGCACTGGCTGCCGAAAGCCAGTGTGGTATCTACCCACCACAGTAGCTACCTAGGTACCTAGGTAAAGTGCCTGCCAAACAGGTTCAGCGTTGAAGGGTGCTGGGCAGGCTGCCAGTCATTGCTATATCAGTGGCAGCCTTTTCTGGCATGGCACCTTGTCAGTGAAGTCTTGGTTGCTTCGCTACCGTTACAAGCACCTACCAGTTCAAGTAAGGTATGCCCATCCAGCCACGAGTACCTACTGAGGTAGATTGGCCACCTGTGGCGTGCTTCGGCGTACTCGTAGGTATGGATGTATTAGGTAGGTACTAAGCCGAAATGATGCGGAGGTGGTAAACCAGCGCCCACGATTGCCAATCTCATTCAAGCAACCACATAACTCGGGCCAAGTGCTTCACAAATTGTCAATTGAAGTCGCCAGAAGCCGCCCTTCACTTTCGATATCACTGCCGTATCCCCAGATCGCTTGCTCCCCGCTGTCCTCAAAGTCCACCATGACCCCTCTACCAATCAACGTACGCGAGAAGCTGAATCCTGAGCAGCATGCATCGCCCAAACCACAAAAGTCCTCGCCTACGAAGAAGATCGTCGCATTTGTTGTCGCTTCGGCTGTGATTGCTCACGGGGTTTGGGGCTTGCCTGAAATTATTGGAAGCCTCTCTACCAGTAGCAGGAAGAACTGTTGCAACACGAACCTGAGCACGTTCGAGGGCAGAGCACGCTCTATTTTGTCCACCACACCATTGATAGGTAATACGACGCACACTTCCCTTTAAGAACCCCAAAATGGTGCTCATAATCATACCTAGATGGCCACGTCGACTTCCCAATCGGCATCCGTGGAGCCTATGGCAACCGTATTGAGGCCGCTGCGTTCCGGGGGGCTTTTGAGAATGGTACATTGCCTGGACACGTGGATCTTCATCGGTTGCGACAGGGTTTTTCGGGCGGTGCTTTTTGGAGCGTCTATGCGCCGTGTCCAAAGGACGGCAGTGATTTCTCTGACGAAAATTACGCCGCAAGTATGTGACAAGGCTGTCTCAAGCGCCTGCTGTTGTGTGCTAATGACCTCGCAGGTGTTCAATACACGCTTGACCAAATCGATGTGATGAACAGGCTGCAGAAGCTATATCCCAATGACTTCTCGCAGGCGGTCGACAGCAGCACCGCACTGTCAGCCTTCAAGCAGGGCAAGCTCATTTCACCTCTTGGTGTTGAAGGCTTGCATCAAATCGGAAACAAAGCAGCCAATCTGAGGACATTCTATAACCTTGGTGTTCGCTATGCGACGCTCACGCACAATTGCCACAATAAGTTCGCGGATGCTGCTGTGCTCGAAGGCCCTACCAGAAAAAGTGAACCCAAGTGGCATGGTGTCAGTCCGCTTGGACGCAAACTTGTTCATGAGATGAACAGAATTGGCATGATTGTCGATCTCGCCCACGTTAGGTAAGTTCCCCCGGTTGGAATCCTGCTGCCCTCGTCCTGTCGCGCTAATCAATCTAAGCGATGATACAATGCGCGATGTCCTAGGTGGCAACGATGCCTGGGAAGGGTCAAAAGCTCCTGTGATCTACTCGCACAGCTCAGCCTACAGCATCTGCCCGCACCCGCGTAATGTGAAAGATGAGATCTTGCAGCTCGTCAAGAAGCATAACTCCTTGGTGATGGTCAACATCGCACCAGGCTTCATTTCTTGTTTCGATAATGGCAATGCGGATGGAATTCCTGACGAGGTCCCAGAAGGTGCCACACTACAGCAAATCGTTCGTCACATTCTACATATTGGCAACCTCATCGGGTTTGATTATGTCGGTATTGGCTCGGACTTTGATGGCATTCCTACAGTTCCTAAGGGATTCACCGATGTGAGCCAATATCCTGATCTCGTCGCCGAGCTACTAAAGAACGGCGTCAGCGACTCGGATGCAGCAAAGGTTGTCGGTGGCAATCTTCTACGAGTCTGGGCTGGTGTGGACGCGGTCGCCGCAGAGCTGCAAGCTGCTGGCGAACCAGCTCTTGAAGATGAACTGTGAGTCGTGTTTCAGCTAGTCTCAATAGAGTGCATATATGTAAATATAAATCATTTGACTTGATTTTCTTGTGTGGCTCTTGGGTGTAAGGCCGGTGTTGCATTAAAACGCAGAGTAGGTATTTGTACATGGTCGTGTGCTCTGTTCGGCCGGTATGGAAATCAACGCTCTCCGATGCGCAACTCCAGAAAAATAAAAGTACAATATTCCAAACGCGAGCCGCGACGTCTTTTTCAGCAGTTTTGTGGTGCCAAGCACGTGGTGCTCCCTCAACCCTTTCGGTTGATGCGGTTGAGCTTGTTCGCTGTTGCAGTTTGTGTTCGCGTACGCTGGCCGCGCACAGGCAATCCCATGGCGTGCCGACGACCTCTGTATGTTCCCATGTCCTTCAGTCTCTTGATGTTATCCTGCAGCGTTTTTCTCGCGTCGCTCTCGATGGGCATCTGACCCAATTCGGCCGTCAGCGACGTGATCGTTCTGGGAGCCAATGAGCCCATGGTGGCGAGTTTGTGTATCGAATATTTGGCCATGATACGCTCCGAGATTTGAGGGCCGAGGCCGTAGAATGACTCCAGCGCTTTCTGCGTGTTGAAAGTCATCAAGTCAGCTGTCATGTTTCGCCCTCGCCTCAGTAGATCCTATTGCGTACCTTGACCAATTTGGTCTCTGAAAAATTGACGCCCAAAACGAACACCTAAGAGGCCATGCGTCAGTTATAGCACTGCTGCCTTCAACTCAATTCTGTACATACCATTGTGGCTGCGTCGTGTTGTCTATGCTGTCTGAGTACTTTTTTCTCCTGTCGCAAAGCTGCTGGCCAACTTCAGTTCCTGGTCTGGCTCGGGTAAACCGTGGGCAAAATTGTCTCGACGGCTTACCTAACAGCGTTTGGACAAAGGAGCTGGTGGGCCTGAAACAAGCAATGGAACAGTTGTGGCGGGGAAGCTCTAACTCCAGCGGCTTAGTGCGGATCGCGGAATCAGGGTACAGGTGTCCTCCCTCCCCGAGCGAACTCGCAACTCTTTCTTGTTCATCTCTTGCCACTGCTTTGTGTTTTTTTCTTCATCGAACATCGCTGTCGAAAAAATCCACCACCATGTTCAACCTTCGCCGTTTTATGGCCTCGGCCATGCTGCTCCTCGCAGTTGGCCTGGTCTTCTTCTCCCAGACCGCCGCTGCTGCAAAGGGCCCCAAGATCACCCACAAGGTCTACTTTGACATTCAGCACGGCGACGACAACCTCGGCCGCGTCACCTTTGGTCTCTACGGCAAGACTGTCCCTGAGACCGCCGAGAACTTCCGCGCTCTCGCTACCGGCGAGAAGGGCTTTGGCTATGAAGGCTCTACTTTCCACCGTGTCATCAAGGACTTCATGATCCAGGGCGGCGACTTCACCAAGGGCGACGGCACTGGTGGCAAGTCCAGTATGTACCCTCGCCTGACCGCAATTGCTGCAGACGAGTTCAATTGGTTAACCTCGCACAGTCTACGGCAACAAGTTCAAGGACGAGAACTTCAAGCTCAAGCACACCAAGAAGGGTCTTCTTTCCATGGCCAACGCCGGCCCTGACACCAACGGCTCCCAGTTCTTCATCACCACCGTCGTTACTTCGTAAGTGGCCCGATACAGCTCTATGACAAGCAATTGAATGCTAACAAAGCACGCTAGCTGGTTGGACGGCCGCCACGTCGTTTTCGGCGAAGTACTCGAGGGCTACGACATTGTTGACAAGATCCAGAACCTCAAGACCGCTCCCGGCGACAAGCCCCTCCAGACCGTCAAGATCTCCAAGAGCGGCGAGCTTGAGGTTCCTGCTGAAGGTATTCATGTTGAGCTCTAAATACCTGCACCTACACCATGCCCAAAAGAAAGTCTAGCCCTTTTCTTGTGACTCCCCAAGCTGATTGATGCTTGTTTTGCAATCCAGAACAAACGGAACACCTAGCAGCACCGAAGCTTGCAGAGCCGGTCCCATCCTACGGCCTCTCTGGCTCTCGGATGCTGGTGCTGATCTTCATCGTCGTTGCTGTTGGCGTCTTTGTCCTTCGCTGGGCATCCAAGGACAAGGTTGTTGTGCATGAAAAATCTCTGGTTTAGGATAGTCAATAAAAGGCATCTACACAAATCTCGTAAATACTTTTTTTTCTCTTGCACCGTCACAGTAATCTACATGCATCTTGGCCGGTTTTGGTGGACATTGTAGTGCGCCGCCAGTTCGTCACGTGGCGCCAGACCAAAAAAAGAGCCCGCCAAAAAAAGTTGTAAGCTGGGGTGTTGATGGACCTTCACCTGTCTGTGCCATTAATGATTCCAACAATTTTACAAAAGAATTTCTGCCAAAGAAAATCCATACCTCAAAGATTCATTTATTGTCAAAATGAAGGTCCTCAGCCTTAACTTTGTCAACTGTGCCGCCAAGGCCTGCAAGGCAACCTCGGAATCTTTCCCGCTTCACCCCAAGGACGCTGAACTTGTGCAAGATGAGATTGAGCTGAACCCGGCGATGCTCATCAACGTCCTCCCGAGACTCGACTGGGCGGCACTTCGCACAACTTCATCAGAGGTAAGCACATCCGGAGCATTCCCCGCCCAAAATTAGGTTGTGACATGCCTATATCTGTGATGCCATCCAATCTCTCGATATGGACACTGGCAACAGGTCCAATATTGTATTTCGAGCACCGTTTGATCAGCTCAGAGCTCTTCAGCTGATAATATTCTCTTCTTTGAATAGCTTGGCTTCCCTCAGCTGCCAGAGCAGGCCCCGACAGCCGAGGAGCTGCAGGCTGATGAGAAGACTTTGAAGGATCTCCATCATTTGTTGCTAGAGACACAGATTTCGGAAGGGAAGCTAGTTTGTGGCAACTGTGGACATGAATATGCTATCAAGGAAGGTATTGCAAACTTTCTTCTTCCCAGCCACCTGGTTTGAGAGATTGACAGGCTTGGGCTGAGTCTCCGCGCGAGGCGTCACATAATGATGCCGTGATGGCTGAACAAAGTAGTTTGCATGAGGGCCCAAGTGCCTGGTTTACTGGCGTTAGGTTGGATTAAAAATGGGCTTTATCATGTTTATGAGGTTGACACGAGCACACGTCTATTAGCGTCAGGCAGGAGAACAAATATATACGGGCTCAGTTGCTCAATACGGCTATGTACCCTTGCATGCAATGTCATGTATTGCTTTATAGATAAGCATGCTAACATTAACTCGCAAACTAAACATCGCAATGAAGAGTTGTATTATACAGTGTGCTTGCCAAACCCAGCATCCATAGGTATATGGGTAGCTACACAACTACGGCCCATTACTGCTGCTTCTTCTGCGCAGCTGGTCCCATTTCCTTCTCAAATGCACCATACGATACCTCCAGGCTGCCAAGGGCCTTGATTCCAACCCCGAGAATACTGAAAAGAACAATGGCAGTGATGATGCCCATGAAGATGCCTAAAATGGGATTAGATGCTGAGAAATAGCTTTCGAGGGAATCGCAAGGGACATACCTGGTGTGAAAAATTGGTACTTTTCGAATAAAGGTCTGTTATCCTTCTCGACGTGTGCACTGCTCTCATGCGTGGCTCTTCTCAAGTCTTGGTGGACGGCATCGCCGAATTGCGCCTCGTAGGCGGGTTCTGGTCGGGTAGCGTACAACAGAACCGTGAAGCTGTCGCGCCCATTTTCTTTACCAATTCGTTCGCCAAGGATTCGATCTAATAATTTGTTAGTCGTTTATGCTTCAAGTCAGCAATCATCCGTACCGTTGACGAGTAGGGCTTCGGCCCGGTCTTCTTGGGGGAGTTGGCCCAATGAGACCAGCTCAACGACAGCCTGCTTGCCGTGTTGGGAGCAAGCAGTCTTAACAAATTTGACAAGATTGCTATCCATAATATCTCCCACGACTTCCGAAACAATATATTTTCCTTGGATGCGCTCATCAAGAGTTACCGAGTGATGAAGTGACGGCATATCCAAGCCCTCGTTGTGGTGGATGTCGGCAGCGATCATCCCAGGCTGTGTCGCAAAAACATAGTGATCAGTCGGGCACCTCGACAGAATGTCCTTCGTATTTGTCAAGACGTCGGAGCTGGTCTGCAGCTGTTTCGTGTCCGCCGAAGGGAAGCTAGGCATCATCGTTAGAGCCGCGTCAACGAGGGAGAGGCAAATGCATCACGTACGATGCAGTGGAGTAGAGAATCCATGGCGTGGCATCCGAAAAAGCCACAGCAGCTCCGGAGAGCGTAAGTGACCCGATAAACGCCTGCAGACGCATTGCGGGTGAATATTGCTGGGATTATAGTATCTGAAGCTCATTCGCTCAGCGGTAGGTGTCGAGCTGTTCTTGGATGATGTATGGGCAAGCGTAACGGGCGCTTATGTAATCACTGGGCTTGGTGCAAGTCCCCGTTAGTGGCATACATAGGTCAGCGCTGGCCAAACAGTGACCGACAGCAGCAAAATAATTTTTGGATGGGTCTGTCGCAGGACAAACATCTTTATGGTCAACCATAGCCACCAGCCAAAGCACCATGTTCGCCAAGCCACGAGTAAAAAAAAGCGTTCTGCCTCCTCCGAATAGGAAGCGGAAGAATACTTCCGAAGTGGAAGAAGTCACATTCGACAATGATGCACGCCAAGAATACTTGACCGGCTTTCATAAGCGCAAGCAACAGCGGATAAAAAATGCACAAGAGGCAGCAGCAAAGCGAGCACGGCAAGAGAAATTGGACACGCGCAAACAGGTTCGCTTTGCCCTCCTATTTGGACAACTCTGTACAGCATAATTGACAGCTTTTTTTACTCATCTAGGTGCGAGATGAACGACGTCAAGAAATGGAAGATCACGTCCGCCGTGTCAACGAGATGCTGAAAGCATCCCAAGCTGCAACTGCTGAAGATGACAACAAGTCGGAAGACGCTCCAGGCGAAGAATGGGATGGTTTCCCCGACAAGCCCGAACTAGACATTGTTGACCACGAGGAGGAGTACATTGACGAAGATCGATACACGACTGTCACAGTTGAGACTGTATCAGTGTCTCGCGACGGCCTATCAAAACCGGAACTACCGAACGAAGAAGAAGAGGACAAAGCAAATGGCAAAGAGGTTGACCAAGAAAAAGAAAATGAAGACGATAAGAAACAGAACCGCAAGGCTCCCAAACCCAAAAAGAAGACTTTTCGCTACGAGTCGAAAGCGGAAAGAGACTTTGAGAATAGGAAGCAAAGGGCAAGGAATAAAGCAAAAAGATCCCGAGATTAACGTGGAAATGAAAGAATTGGATTGATGCTATATACCCGAACAAAGAGCAGGTTAAATTACCACGAGACATGTAATATGTCGCTTTGCATTCTGTCGAATTCGCAATAATTCACTTCCTCAACGCAAATTCCGCGTAATTGATTCTGTTGAATCGAGCGATACCAAAAACGCATGTACAAGGAATTGTAATTTTGCACCAAACTGGCTATGCAGATTAAATGTTGCCAATCTCGACCTGAAGCTCCTCCAGCTCCTTCTGAAGGCTGGTGTGCTTCTTGGCCATCTCCTCGTACTTCTGCTCCCACTGATCACGCTCGTTCTCGAGGGCTTGCACCTTGCGCTCGAAGTGGCCGGCCTTGACGTCAGTCTGGCGGAGTCTAATTCCGACATGTTAGCCAAAGTAATACAATCGCCGCTGTTGCCCGGTGGCTTGTAAATGTGTGTCGAGTACATACTTCTCGTTGGACTCCCGCAGAGTCTTGTCGGCATTCTCGGCCTCTTCTTCCAGGAGCTGGAGTCGTCTCTGAAGAGTCTCGTTTTGGGTTCCGTGTTGTTGGCCTTCGTCCGCAGCCTTCTTGAAGTCCTTGATAGCAGTCTCGAGCTTCTCGACCTCAGTCTCAAGGAGGTTATTCTTGTGCTGAAGCGAGGTGATCTCCTGCTCCTTGGAGAGGTTCTCCTGCTCCAATGTCTTGACCTTTGCCTGGAGTTCTTCCACCTTGCCAACGGCGTCATCGGCCTCCAGGCGAAGCTGGTTCATTTTCTATGCAAAGCTTCGTCAGCCACTGACCGCTGCATCTCCCCCACCCTAGCGCTATCGACTAGGAATGCGGTAGATTTAGCCAAAACTTACCTCCTTGATGCGATCCATTTTGTAAATTTGATTATTGTCGAGCCTCCGTAGATGAGCTACTTGCGAGAAAAAATTATGACACTTGACTGATTGATCGCGTTGTTTGAATAGGCGGAGTTGGAAGCAGGGAAAAGGGGTGGGGTAGGGATAATTGCCCCTCCAAGATGTCTGGTGCACTAGTAACAGCTCGACGTGTGCCCGCCCTGTGGCTGCCGTGGCCACTTCGACACGCGCCACAGCTTGCCATGTTGCCCTGACAACAACGCACTGATCACATTTTGTCAACACCCTCAACCTGAGGCCGTCATGTATTGACATTCCCCTATTGTTTATTCATCCCAGCATTGTCAACTGCTCGTACAATTATCGAATTCGCAACACAGGATAAAATCGCAATAGTTTCCTTCGTTCGACGCGATGCTTGCGGCACACCGAGATCAAGAAAACCTGGTGCATGCGCGCCAGGTACCAACGAAGCAACAGCCAAAGACGCCTGGGCCACGATATCCAAAAACACCGCTGGGACGATTTGCCAAAAATGATGAAAACATGCCGACTGCTTTTACTGGCAAAAATATGCTCGTTGGGACAGCTAAGAACACAGTCAACGGGAAATTGACGGCCAAGCCCGCAGGGCAGCGACAAGCTCTGGCGACTCCTCTGGGTAGGATTCCTTCCGTACATCTAATGATACAAGGCTGACTGAAGACGCATGTAGGCAATCAATCTAGAGCTCCTCTAGGAAATAAAACAACGAACGCAAAAGCTAGGCCTAGCCAATCTGCGGCTGGGAAAGGGAAGGGGAAACCGATTGAAGCCTCTCAGACAAAGCCTGGTACACAACGGCCAAAACAACGCCAGACTGGATTGGCTGCTCCAAAATTTGAAGTTCAGCTCGACAATAAAAACAGAATCACGGAAGAGGAGCCAGAATACGCGCCCCCAGCTCCCGCGCCCCTGCCATACCAGTCCGATGTACTACCCGAAGGCGGTTTGACATTTGAAGGTCTCAAAAAGGAATATTTGCTGAAGGGCTATTACGAGAACTTCTACAACCCTGTTGACGAGCATGGCATTTCACGTCTGGATAAAGCATTTGATGACGAGATGAGATCGGCACTGGATAAAGCAGTTGAACACAATGATCGGGAGTTCGAAGCTCTTGACTGGGGAGTACCTGAGGCAGAGGAATCAAAAGTCCCGATTCCTACCACTACAGTGCCTAGGAATACTACCTCGAGAGCCGACTCTCACAGAGGAAGGGTGCCCACTCCCAGTGACCGGAAGCTCCAAACAATGAGTTCTCGAAGAGCAGCCTCGGCATTGGCTATCCATTCGGATAGAGCTGGAAGCGCACTCTCCTCCAGGGCGACGTCCTCAAAACGGCCATTGGCGGTTATATCACAGGCCAGAACCGCCAAGCCGTCAGTTATAGAGCCACTGGGTACAACTACCGGAGAAGCGGCTTCCCGCACTACAATTGGGTACAGCAAAGGCAGGACGGCTTCTTCAATGATGCGGCCTCAGCACCAAGCCAGCAAGAGTCTTTCAAGGCCAGCACCGCGCCAAGTTTTGGACGATGGTTGGGATCTCACCATCACTCCCGCTCGCGCGCGTCCCAGTGGCCGTGACCAAAGCCCACTCAAGAACACCGAGCGTCCGCAGTTCACGTCCATATTCTACGACGAGAAGAGCGATGCCGAGCCTGTGACTCTCAGTGGCCCATCATTCGACTGCGACGATGATGAGACTTTTGAGCTGAAGCTGGACATCTAATTCGTGAAGGACTTTCATTTGTAAAAAAGAACCTGATAAATTTGACAGGCGTTTGGACAGAGACGAGCCGTCCCACTCAAATTGAGGGGACTAATGACAGGCCAATGTCCTTTTAATTCGATGCGACAATGTGTTATTACAAAAACCATAATTCATGATTCTTTTTTCCTACACAAGAACTGAAGCAGCATCCTTTGCTCGTGAAATGAAGATGAGAAGCCAGCAATACGGATCTGCCTCTATGGCTGTGCCGCAGTCGGAGAGGTGATGGCAGAGCGGGTCGGGAAATATATCATCCGTGTCCCACTATGATGCGTGGTGGTGCGGTGTGGAGTTCTTCCACGCGCTTGGGAGAGCCAAGATGAAATCGCTATCCCTGGACGTGCCGCAAGTTGAACATTCTCCCAAACTCCTGCCCAAGCGTCCTGGTCGCAAACTCGCAATACTGAGGCCAAAACCCCGGTATCAGTGGTCGCATCCAGTTTCGCTATCTACCATCTCTCTTATCTCCCATTCTTCCTCTTTGCAGCGCCTGTGCCCGCGCCGAAAAGTTAGACTTCGTTTGGCTGCCACTCAGGCTCTCTTCCACCCACTCGGTCGCGTGAACGGAATATCCGCGTACACATTCAAATTTTCTCCGCACCTACCACCTCCGCCAGCCATCCCCGATCATTTCACTCTCTTCAGCGGTATAATGATCGAAGCACGCCATAAAAGATAGCAGGAGCGCATCGGCATGATGACTCGCCCGCCACCAGGCGTGAGCTTCGCGCAATTCTTTCCCAATGCCCCCAAAGTCAGAGCCGAGGCGCAGGGCCGCAGTGATCGCGATAGAACAAGGCAATTAACAGACGACGCCGAATCATCTGCACTCAGCTCTGCGACTCGCGACAGTGCCCCCGACACCTCCTATCGGCCGCACATCAACGGCGGCGGCATCGAGCCGCCGCACCAGGGCGAAGATGACTCTCCGCTTGGTGACATGCCCAGCACTGTCGACTCGACCAGCTCACATGCAAGCTCCTCATCGTCGCTTTTTAGCAATTTTGTGGCTCCTCCCCCCTCGGGCACCTCCCGAGTGCCTTCTCATATCCCTGCCGTCTCATCTCCTCTTCATCACCCCAACGCGACAGCCGCCGTTCAACAACGGTCAGTATCTCTTAAAACTGAAAACCCTATAATCCAGTCTGTTTCAGGTTCACATACTGCGAATGACAGTCTACTGGCGGCGGAGCGCGAGCTCGCACGAGATCCTGGGCCTTCACTCAAGGGGGAGAAATGCACATACGACCCAATACTCGATCGGTTACGCAACAAGGCAGTCAACAAGACATCTAAGCCAATCTACAAAGATTTCGGATTTGATGACATGCCCGCACCTCAAGATCCGCGGCTTGCAAAAGGCGGGCGCTTGAACTATATCAATACCGACTTCTATCTACCGCGAACGCGATTACGCCCTGCGCCAGAAAACCTGAAGCCATACCCTTTTGACCCCAAAACTTCTATTGGCCCCGGGCCACCTACCCAAATTGTCGTCACGCGATACAACCCTCTCATTCCCTTCAACAAAGTAACAGCCATCTTCGCGACCTTTGGAGATATAGCTGAAAGTAGCAACAAGATGCACCCGGAAACTGGAAGCTACTTGGGTTTTGCTACAATCCGATATAGAGACTCCAAGCGAGCTGATCGACCGTCAATATCCGCCATCGATGCCGCGCGACGAGCAGTTCAGGCTCGTGGAATCAAAGTCGACTCTGATATGGTGAAGGTTGATTACGATCCTGAAGGTAGACGAAGCCGCCGAATGCTGGAAAGCCACTTACGCCGCGAGCGAGAGAAACTTGAGCGGGAGAAGCTGGCGCAGGCCGCTGTCGCTACCAAAGCACCTGCAGCTTCTAAACCAGCGCCAACCTCTTTTGCTCGGCCACCACCAACTGGCCCAAAAGGGCCATCTACCTTACGCACCTCGCAACCTCCAGCAGCACAATCAACACCTCCTCCAGCATCTACAAATCGTGCGCCAGCGGTCCTCGAGGCGAAAGACTTAGCTTCACAACTCTCGAACGACCCTTATATCTTCATTGATTGCCAAAGTGTACCGCTACTGAACAGTATCCTGCCGCACATGAAGAAGCGATTAAAGAACTACGCATTCGACGATATTCGGATTGATAAAACCGGCTATTATGTGGTTTTCAAAAATTCCTTCACAGGAAAGATGGAGGCCGAACGTTGCTTTCGAGCTGTTAATCACACGGAGTTCTTCACTTATAACATGTCTATGCAACTATGTTTACCAAGAACAACGCGAGCCACTACACCTGTGGACCGAGATCGGGACCGGGATCGGGATCGGGATCGGGACCGGAAGAGAAGTCCGAGTCCTGAGCGCAACAGTCGACGGGCGCAACAGCTCAAGACTGAGGAAGATGCAGCGCGACGCCGACGAGAGGATGAGGCCGACATGGAAGAAGAGAGGAAACAACGAGCTAAGAACTTTGATCCTGTCATGGAGGCTGTCCAAGTTGTTCAGCGTGAGATGATGGAGCACCTGATACGTCATATTCGTACGCAAGTTGCGGCTCCGTCGCTTTCAGACTTTCTTGATCCAGCTAATCACGCCGCGAAGCGGCTTCAGCTTAATATCGATGTGCCTGACGAAGAGGATGATGATACCTTTACAGACGCTTTTGACACTTCTCGCGTGGGAACTCCGAACTCGCGTGCAGATCCCATTGAGCGCAGGACAGGGCGGTTCGAAGCCAAGGCTTTGCCCAAGATACGCAAGTCGAAAACTAAAGGAGCGGCGCATCGCAGCACATTCGTGGACCCCTTCTCACGGAAGGGAGCGCCTGTCTCTCGGCCAGCGTTCAGATCCTTGCATCATCGCCTTAAAAGCTTCGACAGTGACTTTGAGTCTGACGACGACACTGATGCAAAGGCTCTTGCAGCAGCTGAGGCTGAGGGGATCGCGTCTCGCCCACAGAGCCGCATGAGCACGGATGAAGACAATTGGGCTCCTGGCGAGGAGGACTCTATGACGGAAGCTAGCTTGGCTGTGGTTGAAAGGTCTCTTACGAAGAAGCGTAAGCTTGTTTCAGCTGCTGATATGGCGTCCAAGCGCCAGAAAAAATTGGACGAGGACTCTTTCATCACCAAGATTGACGAAGTCCGGCGAGAGTTTTCAGAAGACATCAGCGCGGAGGCCGACGCCGCCGATGACAACGACAGCAGTCTGTCGCGATCACAAACGCCTTTGTCCAGCATTCCCAAGGGGGCCAAAAAGAAGCCTGCCAAGTCCAAGTCATCCATTGCAAAACAGGCTTTGGAAGAGCAAGAAAGTTGGTCCCAGCATGCGGAGGATGACGAGACACCCGAGCCTCAAACACAGCCCAAAAAATCGGCACCCGTATTACGAGAGCCGCAGAAATATGACGAGCGCCTTTTTGCTACAGAACCGCTTACTAGGGCGCTTCCTCTGCCTGATGGTTTCAAGCCTGACATTTCTGCTCTTAATCTCCTGCATGTTGGTGCTAACGACATCCCTGATCTGGCAAAGTTAGGCAGGAAGTATAACACTGCCGACATTGGTAATGCTGATCTTTGGCTTTGGCATAAGCAACGCATCCGAGAACTGAACTCCAGCGACCCAGCCGTCGGTACACCAGTGTCTATTACTGGTTACTATGTTCCAAACGCCACAGGCTGTGCGCGAACGGAAGGTGTCAAGAAGATTCTCAACTCTGAAAAGTCGAAATATTTGCCTCATCATATTAAAGTTAAGAAAGTTCGGGAAGAGCGCGAGGCGCGCGTGAAGAACGGCAAAGACTCCACTACCACAGCGGTTGAAGCTTCCAAGATTGCAGCTGAGAAACTGATTGCAAAGGGCAACTCAAGAGCCAACCGCGCAACGAACCGTCGATATGTCGCCGACTTGAACGACCAAAAGAAGACGCTGGGACAAGACTCTGACGTTTTCAAGTTCAACCAGCTTAAGAAGCGGAAGAAGCCCGTGAAATTTGCCAGGTCTGCCATTCATAATTGGGGTTTATATACCATGGAGGATATTCACAAGGATGATATGATTATCGAATATGTTGGCGAAGAAGTACGCCAACAAATCTCAGAAATCCGAGAGAATCGATATCTCAAGAGTGGCATTGGCAGCAGCTACTTGTTCCGTATTGACGAGAACACTGTCATTGATGCTACCAAAAAAGGTGGCATTGCACGCTTCATCAACCACAGTTGCATGCCGAACTGCACCGCCAAAATCATCAAAGTCGAGGGCAGCAAGCGCATTGTCATCTATGCACTTCGTGACATTGCCATGAGTAAGTTGGGCAACTCCTTTGTATCAGACGAGATTTCTAACCAAAACTTTCTACAGACGAAGAGCTGACTTACGACTACAAATTCGAGCGCGAAATCGGTAGTTTGGATCGAATCCCTTGTCTGTGCGGCACCGCGGCATGCAAGGGATTTCTCAACTAGTTGTGCTCTTCGCTTTTCTGCGCAGCAACTGGTTGTCAGAATAGCTGCAGCAGGCTGTACTTTATTTAACCCGCTCTCCCTGTGGGCATACCTGAGGAGAGATAATAGGTATATCATTTTAATACAGGAAGGAGGGGGGTATATGGAGAAGCATTGTGCGATTTGGAAAAGCTACGGCAAGGATTGATCTACATGCTTGCCCCAACTAAATCTTATTATTTTTGCGGCGTTAGGGACTCGACCAAGGGCATGTCACGGTTGGGATTTGGGAACACAAAATGGCGACAAAAATATTGGCCGCTTTTTCTATGTCCTTTTCATCTTCGCGTTTTTACTTCCGGTTGTATCTGGCCGTTCCTTTTTCTTTTTAATCGCGTCTTCAACAACATTTGGTTAGGCGGTCGAATAATCGCAAATGACAGATAACAGCATTAGAGTAGTTCATAGTCAGGCGTCACGGGTGCATGTAGGTGGTGGTTTGATTGACTTGCGCTCTTACGGTGGCATGGTTCTGGTTTGGGTCGGCTGTGTAAGCCATTTTGTACATATAGCCATATCTCTATTTTAGTTACCGCGGAACTCAACGAAAATCCGATTCTCAAATACTTTGGTCATCACTTTTTGCTTATCAACAGATGTAGAATTCGCGGCATTCAAAAGTACAGTTGCCAATTACTACCATCAGATTCACCAAGAATTGCACCTCGAAACTTGAACGTTTGAATCGTTGCGTGAAGTGTGTCTATAAATTACACAAAGTCTCCTGCCAAAGATTTGAATATCAGGGCGGGCTGCAGTCTACTATATATACTCGTCTTGTAAAGCATTATTATCATGGCAGCTTAAGCCCTATGGTCCTACTCATTTGGGCTGCATGCTGCGGTCGCCTTCCCCGGGCGGCGCGCGTGGTCCTAGCATCCAATCTTGCATGGCTAGCCACTCGCTCCAATTTGATTCTGCACTTTGGATCTCTTGCTCAGTGGCGCCTTGGAGGGGCCGCAAGAACGGCACGGTCTGGCCTCCCTCGATGTCGTAGCTCGATTTGACCTTTACCCAGTTCTCCGATTTGGCAGCGAAGAGATAGTTTCGCCGCTCCATTTCGTGGATCTGTCCAATGCCTTCACTCCAGTCGTCCCCAAAAAACCCATGCAAGACAGCTGGCGTGTCAAAACCCGTGGCGACGAGCCTGCGAACGTAGGGAACAAGCGCCACGAGGCCGGCCGAGGCTTCTGTGTCTTCTGAGGCTTCGCGTGAGCCTCTTTGCGTTTTTTGAAATGGGAGCAAAATATTCACAAAGGCTGCCACAGCTTGCACTGGGCCGGTGTGCTGGGCATGCTCGACGAATTGGTTCTGACACTCGCGATACTTGGGATACCATTCGAAAATGTCAAATTGCGATTCTTGAAATGGCTGTATGGCCAGGCAGGTAGGTTAGTCTCGTCTATTTCTGTTCCGACATGAACTCAATCCTCGACAAAAGGAAGTAAAGATTCCTTACGTGTTGAAAAGGCATTGACACTGTAGTCGATGCCTCTGGTTGCTTTCTCCGACCTGCTCGAAGACGTTGGTTGCGTAATCGTCGTTGATTGATGTCAAACCTTCTTGTACTATGATGGAGTTTTCATGCTCATAGACTCGACAGGATCATCACGAGGAGCTGTCACGGTTTGGGGGAGTGCCGGTCGAAGAGCCGAAGTATTTGTTTGGTGCGAAAAGGTATCAATTGAAATCAGAGTCGTATGAGTTCAAACGCCCCACACAAATCGTACTGATTTCATAGAGCGCAAATACTTGTTTCCAAACAGTAAGTGGTGCTGTTGGAAGCAGGCCCAGATAACCTAACCTGGGCGATGGGGGGAGAATGGCTAAGTCTCGCGTTGCAGAGAAATCCAATCGCTCCTAGTGGTAGAAGGAGGGTTTGGCTCGATATACTTTGGGGTCGATCGAAATGGGTACTGTTGGGGATTCGCTCGAAATTGATAAGGCACACTAGTCGAGCAAGGGCTGGCAAGAAACCCGTGGATGGGATAGGGTTCCTGATATAGTTCAACCGCACCGGCATTGCATTGGCGCTTCTCAGGTGGTCCTAGCAAGAGCCAATCTGCGAGCCGCCACTAAGGTCTCCTTCTCCAAAAAAGCTAATTGCATGGTTTACCAATCGCTCTGAAAAAGGAAAAGCATGCAGCACATGCAGCTCCCAGCAACGCCGACGAGTGGAACTATATGCGCTGCTATGACGGTGCGTTGGATCCCGTCAACTTACCTTCGTTGACGCTTGACCGGTTGCCCACTAATTGCCGTGGCGGGAGTGCTCCGTGGCTGGTTGGAGAGGGCAGATCGATCTCATGCCACAGTGCTGATGATTATTGCCTTTTTGAATCAAGTGATGCCACCAGATGCGCCTGCACACACCACACAATGCCTGCTTCCAAAAACCCTTGTCAACCTGGGTTGAGACAAGCATAGAATGGCTACGTCGACATTTAAGCGGTCCACATCATGTCAAAAGGGAATATCGTGGATGGGGGCATTCATTTTACTAGAGCAGCCTTCGAGTCTGCTTCCAGTCTTCGCCTCCCTTTTAGCCCGACTTTTAGATCAAGGCCAGAACGGCTCAGTTCCACTAATAGGTTGCGCTCAGTGATCAAGTGTGGAAATTACTTGGTGGGACAATCTTCTGTGCGGTGAAATACATGTGTGTATACAGCTGCTTTGGCTGAGTTGGGTTTTGCTATGACATTACCAGCTAATCGTGGTGCCAAACATATCCTCACTTGAGTGCTTATTCCGCGCGCGGCCTACTGCAAATCCATGTCGAGCAAATGCACTTTCAAGCGGCCATGCAATGGAACATAGGTAAGACATGCGCAGCTGCCGCCTTTATTTTTGTTCTCCCTGAACGCAGGCTCCTGCGTTTCCCCCGCTTTCTCATGTAGACCATGTGCTATTCTGTAGCAGTGCTTTTGTAGGCCTGGACAGTACAAGACCTCAGCACTCCCTGGGATGTCGCAACGCACGGCGGAGCATTGACTGCGGCGGGCAGAAGGCAGGGAAAAGGGAGCGACTCTGTATCAGCGGAAACAGCGAACAGGGGGGCTGGAGTGACTGGCGTGAACCCGTTACAACACAACGATCTTACAAAAATGTGACTTGTCGAGTAGCTATCGCCTAGTAAGGATTAGGGCTACCTCGGCTGCAGTGGCGGCAGCCGAGATGACGTCCCGTGCCATTCTCCGGTCGCGGGTTTCTGCTGGAGTTGTTGAAATTCATTTCAAAGCCGATACGAGCCATTGAACCTTGACATTTTCGGTGATGCCGCACCTAGCGCAGCGGCGTAGAAGTATGCAGCCCCTTCTACTGATATGCTGTCCATGTTGGGCGTGGACCACTTGCGCCTGGACAGGCCGCTATGCATGTGGCTGTACTTTGCTTTTCTTTTTCATGCTCATTCTATCTAGAAAGCAAAAGTGCGCACTTAGCTACGTTGCTTTCTAGTGCAGCTTGCTACTCTCGCCGAGCTGCCTGGTGTCATGCACACTGGCGGCGCTTGCACAGTTGTGGTCGCAATCGCGACAGATTCAGCTGACTGACTTTACGGTGGTACTGTCGATAGAGTCCTAACTAATAAAAGAGTATATACTGATCGTAACCTGCAGAACCTACTTCTAATAACTACTGTTGGACGGACGCGGAGGGACAAAGTTAGCCGACCAGTCACTAAATAGTGGCCTACAGCGATATGGACATATCTCACAGGGGCCTAGTGGCATTGTATGGTCATTGCACACACCTCATGCGTCGGAAATCCGTTTGGGAGAACACTGCATCTGAAATAGATCAGCGGAGTGGGACGTTGCCTAGCAGAGGACTGTCGACAAGGGTATCCCACTTGCAAGGGTAGGTGGTGGCGCTGTTCCACTCAGCTCCAGAACCTGCCTGTACTTGAATTGGCGCAAGTACGTAGTACTGACGGGTGTGGTCGTGAGAAACAGACGAGATAGCAGAGTCCTGTTTGGCTTCTTGACCTGTGCAATATGCGGCGCGGTCTAGAGAATTGCAAGGGCTCATCGCCGCATCTCTTGAGCTGCTGGATTGCCCTGTGTAGCCTTGCATGAACGCTGGCCTGAGGCTGTTCCACAAGTTACCGAAGGAAAGCATATATTTCCCAGCAAAGCGAACGCCAGGTCTGAGCTCCTACTGCGAGCGGCTCCATTTGCCACTGAAGCGCTCTCGTCAACGCCAGTAATCAAATCCCAAGCATTTTGTTGTTCGGCCGCAGTAGCCTGTCCGCCAGCGCCGCTAATCCGCACTAATAATGGCTCTCTTTTATCAAACTCCAACGTTGAGGTGCGCTGGCCCATCCCGTGTGGCGGCCCGAACTTCCAAGCAAGGTCATAGCTTTGGCAAGGCTGCTTCGTCGTTATTTCGTATTTCATCTCGCTCTCTCGCCCCGCTGGCAGAGAAACGGTTCAATTTGCGAACGGCTTGGCCGTGTCTTGCTCTCTCAGGTTTTTTTTGACACATGTTGTCTGGCAACCTGACCTAGATAGTCCATCCGGCCCACCCGGTGGCCTTGGATGGGATGTGCAAGCAACAAGGGTGCCACCGCATCATTTCAGCTGAAGAGCCCTGGACGCACCCTTGGATGCATCCACATCCGTCGTTTTCCAGCCTGCAGAATCTCGCTTCATGTGATAAGTGTCGGTGCACCATTTCGTCTGGTCTGTTGTGTCTCTGTGTTGGCGTTGGGCCAGTGGGCAAATGCGCAAGTGGATAACTTCACCGTGGAGGATGGGTCTAGTGCAGCGAAATCTCTCGGGGGCCTGTTCGTCTGAAAAGTGCAGTATCGCCTAAATGCCGACGGGACTGTAGCTAGAAGCCGAGGCTTCCCCCCATCTTACCCCGATGGTAAAGCAGTCGACGCGACGGCCGTGTGTATCCTCTTGGAGAAGCGGAACTCATAAGATTGACTTGGTGCTCAAGTTCCTCATGTTGAAAGCGAATCTTTCGTGAAACCGAGAGAAGCCCAAGTTTATCCGAGGAGCCGATGGTGGAAGCTCAGCAGAAGTGCTCGCTAGCCATTGGACCGAGAATGATGCTAGCTAGTCTGACCAGCGCATCGTGGCACAAGTCCAGTTGGACTTCGTCCTGACATCATCAATCGTACACAACGTGATCCTCTTCTACTAGTTTTTTTTTCTAGTCTAAGAAATGTAATGTGATCTGCTTAATAGCTGTCCCAAATCTGATCCACGTTGAGACCGCCACCCGACCTTCTTCGGTCCATGATCCATTAACTAGTCCCCTCCCTGACGACGAGAATCAATTTATGAGTATAGTGAGCAACATCAACAAGCCAAGTCCTCACATTAAATTGGAGAACTACGAGAGTCTGTTTGGTGATCTCTGGCTCTCTGCGCCAGAGTACACCCCCCAGCGCGATTTTTTCCACCTATTACTATCCATCCATTTTGTATGCCGACGTAGACAGCATGCCGAAGACCGTGGTCCAAGGGCACATAAATACACAAGCAATAGCTGCGCCATTTCCAGTTTAATCTCCAGAATAATCCCAAAGCGCATGGAAGGCAAATATCAGCTTCCAGTAATCAAAGCAACTTTCTTTTTCCATATATTTCCTTTTTCCTTGGGGGCTAGGCTGGCGGTGCTTAGGTCAAGACTTGTTTGCTGTCATTTCGTGTTTCAAGTCTCTACATAAATGGCGCCAGGACTTTCATAGTAGTGAAAGTTCTGGAAGATTTAGATTAATACAAAAAGGAGCAATTGCCCATGTCTCGGGCACCGGGCCGTTGAGAAAGCTTGAGACACGGGCGGGCCCGCCCTTGGCTAATCTATATGAGCTCAGTCTTCCACTGCATGATCAGTGAGTTCAAATTCAGACTAGGGAAATTCGAAAACTGAATTCCCTTATTGTCAGAGTAAATGGAACTCACTGTCCCTGATTCTCATGCATCAATACATGTCATTCGTGGCTGCATCGCCCGTTAGCCATACGACCTGACAATGTTGTCACTTTTCAGCGTTGCTCAAAACGAGTGCTCCGTTTGTCTGTTTGCGTGGCCGTGTGCAACTCTGGATTTTTGAATAAAAACTGTTCCTAGAATTTTTATGAAAGAAATCTTTATCCCTTCACTCGATCCTTTGTTTTCGTGGCAGGCATGCCCTTTGCCCATGATCTCATGAAGTCATAGCAGATGGCTACCTCCACACAGCCTGACCTAAACGCTGACCACATCACAGTCGCCACACCAATATTTCCAGCATTTACTGCTACATCCTTCGAGACATGTGGTTTTATTTCAGGACACAACGGTGAGCCCTCTTGCCGAAAATCATGCGACTTTTCAAGTCGGTCCATATTAAGAAGTCTAGCATCGCCGTTAATTTGTTATCAGGGTCAACGGTGCGCCCAAGATTCCAACTTGCGGCTTTTTGGATGCTGTTCAACTTTGAGGGATGGCTTCTGTGATCTCTCGACTCGCTGCTTGGACGGTGCACATTCTCTCGCTGAGGATGTCAACGATGGGCTGGATCTGGTGTGGTACGTAATCGTAACTCCCTTTTTCAATCAGCACTTCTCACATATTGAATTTTAGCTCCAACACAGAAGCACCATTCTGCAAGACAGATGTCATTGGTGATGGCAAACTGAAAGGATATTCTTTGTACATTTGCGACACAGACAAGACGACGGAGACCATTTTTCTACAAACACGCAGCATTGCCGACCAGCCATCAGCTGCTTCGACTACAACTCAAGCAAGCCGAACTGCACCAGCTACGAGCTCTGGTTCACAATACTACTCCGTCACAGACGAGCATTCTCTGTCATCTTCGGCCATTATCGGCATATGCCTTGGAAGCGTTGGTAGGTGGGAAACAATTCACTGGGCGCGCAATGCTGATGTTTCCTGGATGTAGCCGCCACTTGTCTTCTTCTGTTAGTTGTTTGGTCAATTTTATTTCAGAAAATGAGACCATCGAAAGCGACGTCCGACCCTGGCCGATCTCGGCTCGGCGACACATTAGATCCTCACCTAGCTGAGCTACCAACTAATTGAAAGGGCATCACCTTATTTAATAAATAGGATAATATTTTCGTGCGATAACTAAATTGCAATGTCGCTGCAGCTAAGCAGGTTGTTGGGATACCAAAAGACTTCTAGCTTGACAGAGCCTTTCCGATCAGGGTTTTGGCTCTGTCGCTCAAATCCATTCCCAGCGCAATTTCATGACCTCTTGGACTCATTTTGCCCCAGGTCTTCTTCAGAATGTTGACCATTTTCTCCTCGTCAACGTCGTCGCGCTTCTCAAAGTCGTCGAATTGATCGTCCAGAAAGACTAGGCAGGCGACGTCTTCCAGGGTCTGAGCTTCAGGGTCCGAATCCAGCTTCTCTTTTCGGATGAGCGCTGCCACCCGGGCGCGATTTTGCTCGGGGATCTCTGGCTGTATCTCAGAGGTCCCAAGCAAATCCGCAACATGGGACGCAGCTTGCGTCTTTTGCTTCGCCCGCCACGTCAGATACCCTGTTCGGGTCATTGGGAACGAGTCCCGCGGTATCTCCCATCTATTTGTGTTGGTTCGTTAGTACTTCGCCTTACAGTAATTTTTCTGGGACTGGGGCTTTCGACTGTGAGTCTACGCTCGGCTGAGGAAGCCGTGGCCAAAGGGAGCTATTTATCGTCGTACCGTTTGAAGTGTTGCGCCCGGCATGCGACTTGCAGGACTGGAGATGCCTCCGGCGTGTGAATCGCCAGCCAGGACGTCATTTTCTTGGCATAGTGCAGCTCATAGGGAATTTTGGCGTCGCCGACATTCTTGGCCTCGCGTTTATCTTGAGCATGCGCCTCGTCAATAAGCCCAATAGCCCGTGCGAACTGAGCAGGCAATGGCGGGAGCTCGGGTGCCATCTCAGAACGTCCTGAAATTTTAGTGTCGTTTATGTCGCAAGCTGATGGTGTACTGATAAGTTAGCAATGCAGAGGATGTGGTTGGCCAATCCACGCCTTTGGCTTGCCGGATCAGTCTACACTTTCACTCAGAGACCCAGATGACTCAGCCGATTGGCACAGTGTAAGTGAGAACTCGAGAAACAAATGTACATGAAGAAGAATCTATCACACAGATTTTGGAAATAGCTTTTCAAGGAATCTTTTGACATTTCTGTTATGATATGGGCGCAGGTCAATTATAACGCTGCCAGCTGCAGCGGTGCACAACTGCGTGCAGGTGAAGTGAAGCGCAAGTGCACCAGCAAACGGAGCGTGAGCATCGCACCTTCATGCGGTGTGCTTTTGCCTCACTGCAACCCCAAACATGATCCTGTTTCCGCTTCTTTCTTTGATTCTGTAACTATCACCTTTTTTCTTCAAGAAGTACGGATTTCTTAGCTGATTCTTCCGCGAGGTAGAAATGGCAAATGACGCGGCTTCAAAAGAAGCTGCATCATGTCACTGCGCAGCCTCGTCAAGTTGCAAAGACGCAAGTTCACAAACCTCTTCAGATTCATCAGATTTAGCCTCCGGCAGCGACCATAGCACATCAGAGAGTGGATCGGAGAGGGCGACATGCTTGGCGAAAGAAGTATGTCTGAAAAAGAGCCAGCCAATGAGCGCCACTAGCTCGGAGAGTTCAGAGGAACTGTCTTCAGCATGCTCCGACGAGCACTCATGTAAGCCTACCAAGCACTGTCTCAGGTCCAATGCCAGCAGTACCGAGTCGACATCAGACTCAGAAGCCGCAAGCAGCTCTGCAACGAGATCATCCGGGGAAGCAACCGCATCAGATGCTTCATCTGACAACGAAAAGACAAAAAAGAACAAGGCATCAAAGGAAACCAGCCCCAATATGAAGACGGCCACATCGGCAGAAGATGATAGCTCAGGCTGGTCCCTCTCAGAGGATGCACTCCTTCGATCAATGAAAGAGGCCAACGACGGCATGAGCTGGGAAGAGATCGGCAAGCCTCTGAATCGAAGCAAAAGCGAGTGCAAAGCCCGCTGGAAAGTTGTCAAAGATCAGCCCTCGCAGGGAAAGTCTTCGAAGAGCGAGAAGACAGGCGCGGCTGGCACAGACGAGGAGCAGGTTCGAAGCCGCAGCAAAGACAAAGCCGAAGACAAAGCCGAAGACAAAGCCAAAGATGAAACCAAAGATGAAACCAAAGATGAAACCAAAGACGAAACCAAAGACAACGACGGCAGGCTTCCAGTCTTGATGGAAGAGAAGGCGCCGGCAGAAGATCTCCTAGAAGACACGACCGAGCATGGCGAGCAGAGACAATACTGGCACGAGCACATCGGCCGCCACCTGTATCCGGCCTCTATTCGGATAGAGCCTGACGCCCACTTTTCGCAGAGGGACTGTGATGTACTAGAGATGATCGACGCACGATACCAGAGTATACGCTGGCTGGAGACGCAAGCGCGGTTTTACAATGAAACTGGGCGCATGGTGCCCTTGGAAGTGATTCGTAGCAAATGCGAGAATGCGGCGGTTCGGACTGAGGCTGATGTTGCAGGGTGGTTGGAGTCATTACCCAAGCAGAGCGTCGTTTGCCATTTCATATAGCTAGTATTCGCATTCAACTTTGACGTGGCCAAAGAGAAAAAAAATTCGGAGGTTCAGTTTCCGCTTGACAGCTGGTTATACACAATATATTGCAGAGTTGTACATGGTAATATGAGGTGTTCCTCAACCTCAGAGACAACATGACCGTGGGTATCGAAATTACATCGCGGCTTGATGACCCATCCAATAGTAGATAAACAGTGCCCAAAGACCGGGTACCAGGTCTTTCGGGTGTATATACAGTGTCCCATCGCCCAAAACGCCGCTTTCTCTGTATGTTATATGTCCAACAAAACTCCTGCCGACGCTGAATAGAAAAGCAAATACACTTAAAGCGAGTGCCTGGCGAGTGCGGTAGACGTATAAAGATAATATGTGATAGAACAGAAATGAAAGTGGCGGCCAGGTAACACCAGTAAAGGAAACCCTCAAATGGCATTCTCCATTCCGGGGGGTGGCTTCGTCATGGGCGGCATGGAAGGCGTGACCTCGACACGTTTCCCCTTGGCGACAGAACTGGTTGGTCCTAACCCTCTCTTCATCATCTTACCAAGCACTGTAACGAGCTCACACGCGTCGCGGAACATGTCATCGTCCATTCCTTCCGTCGCATCGTAAACCTCGGCAACGGTCTTCTTGGCAAGTTGTCGGCTCGAGTCGGCGTCGTGAACGCATTCGTATAGAAAGGCGACGTATTCTGTTTTGACTGAGAGACGCAAAGAATGTGATCCCCATAGCAATTGATCCGCCAAGTCCATGGCTTCTTGAAAGTATTCGTGCGCCGTCGGCAGATAATCCTTTTCGGGAAGCAAGAAAGACGGGGGAAGAAGCGCTACCTGGGTCTCAAATCCAGGCGGCGGTCCGACAGGTCCACCTTCCAGCGCATGCGTAGGCTGGACAGAGGATGAGCGAGAGATTGGGTCGCCTTCAACACCGAGCAGACCATGGCCGTCCTTGTAAATTGGTGCAAATGCAGCAGAAATCGCTTCCGGAGTCCAGCTACCAATAGTCGACACAGGCGGCGAGTTATGGAATAGGACAAATATATGGTGGAAACTTGCGCGAAGCTTGTATGCTAGGACTTTGAGCTCAACATAGTTGCCCACCATGGGAATGACATATTGCTGTAGCATAACAAGGCCCTCTCGCGAGAGCCAGAGGATATGCAGAATGCGGCGGAGAAAAAGTGGCGATGTGACTGGCGTGGGTTTGCGCTGCTTCTTGGCAGCGACGAGCTGTTCGGCGAGATTGAGTGACAGGCCGAGAATCTTGAAGAGCATGGAGGAAAGTAACGGATTGTCTTGTTCCACAGCTCTGGCTAGCCTGCCGAGGAACTTCTGGTCGACCTCGGAGGAAGCCATCCAGTAGGTTGTGAGACCCGATACAAGCTGTTCCGGCAGCCGTCTGTCCGGATTCCCCAGAGATTGGTGCTGGGGATATGGTGGCGGCCGGTCAACGGTGCTGGCAAGGCCAGAAGGCACTGGCAAAGACGGTTATTTAACAGAACAAGCAAGACGGAACGGTAAGATGAGAGTATGCATGAAAGGGGAGCAGGGCGGTTTGAGCAGGTAGACAACGTAGCCGTTCCCACAGTTGGGCCTTTTCGAGGCCAATAAGTGCGGCCCGAGCCCTGGCACTGCGGCGCTAGAGAGGCGAGTGATGCAGGAGAGCAGCGACAGTTGGCGGGCCGTGATTGGACCCTAGGGGCTGGCCGGCAATGCTGATGAGATGAGGCAAGCAAAGCCTTTGTGACGTGTGTGGATGAAGCCTACCAAAAGCTTTTGCAGGCTGGGCTGCTACAGTGCAGATTTGGCGATTCAAGCACGACTATGGAGGAAGCCTTGGCCCGCCCGATTGGCGAATGCGATTGCACACGACGTTGATCAAGTACAGTGCTGGGAATGCATGGGTAGGTAGAAAAGTAGGCAGTGCGAGAGATGGAAGTGCAGCTGGGGAAAAGGAGAAGCCATGTGCGTAGCGAGCGGGCTTACCTTGGTGTTGAAGCTCTACGGCACTCATGGAAGCTGTGACACGAATCAATCGCGGACACTCATGGCTCGCATGCGGCCTGCGCTGTGATCCTGGTTCGGGTACGGTGTACAGACCACCTCCCCTGGAAGCCGAGTCGACGCGGTGCACAGCGATGAGGTGGGCAGCGGCGAAAGATGACGGCGGGCTGCCTCGTGTTGGAGCAGAGCAAATGGGGGAGGCTGGGTGGCGGCGCTGGTGTTGGCGTCGGCGACGAGCTCACACGCAGCTACTCAGTAATACCAATCGCGAGGATAACAGCAAAGGATTACGGGGGCCCTTGGGAGGCACTAGGTTGAAGACTCTGAAAAGTGGGCAAACCCCCCGGACGATGCAATGCAGGACTTGAGGCGGATCGTCGCAGGTTTGTGTGAGCGAAGGATGAGCCAGCCAGCATGAAGCAAGAGGTTTTGGGGACGAGAGGTGGTCCGGTAGAGGTGCTGGGTAAAGTGGTGGCTTGGCGGCCGCTACCAAAGCTGATCAGAGGAACCACGGGTGCGCTATAACGAGGTGGGCAGTTGACAGGCTACGAGGCTTGCCTATAGGTTCTCAGCTAACCTGCACTGCCAGCGCACACGAGCTTGGATAATAATACTATTACGGGATTTCAAGATGAATGGTAGCATTGGATTTTCGAGCCACGACCACTGTGGCGGCCTCGTCCATCATTGGCGCCGAGCGCTCCTTGTCAGGAACACGACATGACCCTAGTCCTGCAAAAGTTACATGGCTTCTGCGCGCTGCTGCGAGCTTCTCTGCCCCTGCAGATTTGCAATGCTTCTTATGCACTCAGCAGGCTCCTGCTCCGTTCTTTGTGGGACTATAAGCCGATGTCTGTGCCAAAATCCCTGCCTCAAGAGCTTGTCGAGGGGGCTGGGCGTTTGGTCCAGTTCTAGCGGTGAGCGACTTGTGCCAGCTGCGTGGATGGACCTGCACGCTCTTTCGCTCCTGGTATGTATTGAATTCCCAGTACTTATTAATTGTAATTGAAGACGCTGGCCCAATTATGCACATGCTGCACGGCATTGGCGAATGACGAGCTGGTTAGGATTTGCAGTTACTCGGCCCAGATGCCCTCAACAATAGTCACCAAAGCTGTCGCTATAGACTTAGACCACACCTCCTCAATTATACTGTTTTCCTTTCCGCGCAAATTCTGCGCTCTACGCAGCCTTCCAGCCAACCCTGTGGCACACTTCTCCAGCATGCGAACTGTCTGTGCGCTTCTTCTTTCCAACATCAGAAAAAGCGCATGCCTCCTGCAAAGTGCACCGGGATGTCTGCGGGCGTCTCACATTGAGGTGCCTGCAGCGTAAAGAGCTTCAAAAGTTTAAACGGATCGTGTCGCATAATTATCATGTGTGCGCATCGCACATCCCGTCTCTCCCCGACACTATTATCTCTATGATCTGCTCTACCACATGTGGCCAAGCTTCAACGGCTTCGCCATCTAAGACATCCCCGACGTACCTTACCTCGTGCAGCCAGCCCTAGCTGGACGCAAATACCATGCGACTGGCGCAGAATTTTTCCCTTCTTCGCAAGTCCGTTCAGATACACATCGAGCGATTCTGCAAGAACTAGCTTCTTGCTCGCATAGAAGCACTGTGTCGGCCGCGCCGGCTGCCCTTTGCCAGTAGCGATTCTGCAGCCGAGTCGTCATCGCCGCTGTACCGTTCCACCCCTCCTACAGATATCATTTTAATCGCATTGCCGATGCAAAAGGCCACAGACCGCAGGCCAATCTTCACCTTTGGCCCCAGCCCAGGAATCACCAAGAGCTCCTCCGAGTCAGTTGCATGATTGAAAAGCGGTCGAACTTCATCAGCCTCCGGATGCCCTTCGATAGCAGACGTCCAGGCCTGCCACCTTGCAGGCGCCTTATGAATCACACGCGTGGCAGCCGAACGCCTATAGTGATGCCCTTGCTTTGGGCTTCGAGATAGACTCGGTATTTGCCGCACTCCGATGACGCTTCTTCCCTTGACGATTTCCCACGCGCCTGGATCTTTGATCTGCTTTTTCGTCTCAATACTTTCTTCCCATGTACACCATCCTCCACCAGCGCCACCCGAAGGTGCAAAAGCCGCAATTGCCTCGCTACCGTCAGCAGGGTGATAGTTCGTCACAGTGCATTCTTCACTGCCTGCAGCAAGGTAACCAAGCGTAAATGTACTAAATCCAATGCTTGAAGTCGCCGTATTGTATCGATTGTCTGAATATTCGCACTGGATCGACCGCAGTACCATCGGTTCTGTGGTGAAAACGTGTTGTACAACACCATCATGTGCATTCACAAGATATACAGAACTGATCGCGCCGATAAGGAACAGAGGATGGGGCGTGAGTGGCACTACCTGGTGCAGCGTAATGTCACTCACGGCATTCAAGGGAAGGCTCTCGTATTGCCAGGCAGATTCCCTCTCCACTGTTATGAAGGCTTTTCCACTTCGTGAAAGCGATAGGATCCGAATCGCTCTTGAGTTATTCGGCTCTGCTCAAAGAAGAATTAGCACACGCACACACGAAAGCTGGTCGTAAATATTGCATACCCTTGTACGTAACAAAACGGGCTGTGAGAAGCTGGCCGTCGCATAGGCTTGCTTCACTTCGGTCTCTGTCGCCAAACAACGACACATCGCCCAAAATTCCATCCTTTCTCGCTATAAGCAGCCGCGGGGCCTGCTGAGTTGAATTTGGATGGAAGCAAAACAGCTCTGGCTTATGGCTACCTGATTCCAGAGTAGTGGGCTCGCCCCAGGTATATTCGGCCAAATTCCACAGTCGTATTTGGGTCGTCGACAAGACAGCTAACCATTTGGATTCTGCGTCCACTGTCATAGCCAGTACCGGAAAGAGCCCACGCCCGTCTAGTACTTTTGTACCAGGTAACTCATAGCTGGTGATCTGAGAACGAATGTCCCACACCCGGATGGTTCGGTCTAACCCTGCAGAGACAATTCGACCATCTGGTGATGCCGTAATCATAACAACATCGAGGGTATGGCCTTTAAGTAGCGTCTTGACAGAAAGAGACTGATTCTCGTCGGAATCGGGAAATCGATCACGGGCTTCCTCATCTGCCCACAACAGGTAACTAGCAAGCAATCGAAGACCAGCACCAACCAGTACTATCGAAACAATAAACTGCGCCAAATGATGATCAACGAAATCATATGCCGCGGGAAGCAGTTTCTGCTTCTGCTGTGGCGGTATCCGGTTCGAATGTTTCAATACAAAGACAATGGGATCGTATACCTTTGCAGTATAGCTAAACGCAGAAGGCTTGATTGCGTTGATGACTTCTTGGGCGGTCTCGTGGTCCTGTAGTCGTAACCATGAACCAGGCGATCGTGCTTGATGTATTTCCTCGAGTGGTGACACAGCTTCGGGAGTAGCTGGCGATTCCCAAGCCGACATGCCGACGAGTCGCCTGGCAAGATCCGGAACACTGACATCCCCAAAAAAGTGCCACTGTGCAATCATCACAAATGAAATCATGACAACTGTGCCTGCAATTCTGGTAGACAGCGCGACCTTACCTTTGACGATGTTCGAGATCCACGACGGGCGCTCCCCCATTTCGCAGTAGTCGTGGTTGTGTCTGAGTATACTGGCTTTAGAGAGTTCATCTTGAAGCTCAACTCTGCGAACGTCGACGCTCAAAACAGATAGGAAGAACGTGGACAGGTAGAAAAAGTCAAATACAGTTGCAATGGCTGCAAATATGCAAAAGCCCGCAACCCCAGGAGAGACAATCTGGGAAAGCCCAAGCAAGATTGACACATTCTGCAAAGTGCTCGCAAGTGCAATATGAGCGGTCTGTCCAAAAGCAGACCCAACGCGGCTGCTGGAGCTATTTTCAGCTGGTGTCAAGATGACAGCGTAAATGATCCTAAACATGTTTTCCAAGCTTATAGCCAAGACCACAAGCGGATACGCAGCTCGAGGAATTCGGGATAGATTAATATTGAAAATGGCGCACACAGTAAAGCTTGACATGATCGAGAAAATAATTTGTGTGATCACCGTAACTGTTAGTCCAGTTTTTGACTTGATGGCTCGAAGCTTCGAAAGACTTGCGAGGAAGTAAAGAAACGTCAGGCCATAGGCGAGTGCCAGGCTAAGTATGTCGAAGAGTGATATAGGCCGAAACTGGAACTCGTATAGCTGATTCTTCTCAACGTTTCCGCTTTGCGGGTATATGTCCCATTTATCTTTCACCTGCTGGGTGAGTAGTGGCGCAATATGCTCCCACTGACGGCCAACTGGTGAGTCGCGGAGGTGTAGAAGGGTAATGACAAGCGCATCTGCAGCTAACAGTCGTCTTTCTTCAAATTTTTTGCCACTAAAAACAATGGAATGTCTGAGTGTTACGTTTGCTGAAGTAGATTGCGTCTTTCTCTCATTGACAGTTGTGATAAGATCTCGGTCTGCAAGTATTTGTTGTCTCGAGCAGTCCCAATAGAGCAGTGGAGAATGAAAAAGCCAGGACTGGTTTGTCAACCCGTTGACGATATGCAATGCATCTCTAGTTTTGCTTGGCATAGGCCAATTCTCATTATGCGAAGAGGAAACTTCTTGCGATGCTGATGGCGAGAATTTATCCGTTGGTCCAAGAAGCTCATCTTGGAGCTCGAGGGCAGAACTGAGCAGGTCTTTATTTAGAGCCTGCATGTAGTCTCCATGGACCCAAATAGATCTCATAATGACGTCTGGTACGATTGGTGCATCTCTGCCCAATGGCCGCGCAACTGTCCAGACATGATGTGGGAGATTGGAGGCGCCGTTCGTGAAATCGTCTGTAAAAAGGTAAGGAATCGGGAAAATCAAAATGGTGGCAACAATTCCAGATATCAGAAGTGCCAGGATAACATGCCGAGCAACGTAATTGCCATAGCGAGTAAATGAGGCGCGAACGGGATTTGATGGTGACAGATCTGGAGCCTCGGTGGTCCTGTGGCGTGTTAGCGTAAAGAACGATCTTAGGCATGGGCCGCCCGTTTCTTACCCACGAAATGGATAGAGCAGATACCAAATCATGACTATTGTAGAGATATCACGCGCTGGCGGAAAACTTGAGTAAATTATCCAGCAGCAGCAATCGGTGATGCGATTCTACAGCCGAACTGAACCGAGCGTTCCTGTTTAACGTGGGCGAGTGTTTGTGGCCATGCATTGGAACCGAAGCTGAGTCGATGATGAATCTCGACGCTCTCCACAGCTTTGTGTCTCGATGGATAACCTGAGTAATTTGAGCTATGATGGTTTTTCGCACGAAAGTGCGGTGCATTGCCGAAGAGTAAAGAGGTGCAGGTTTGGCTTTCGTCGCAACGTACGAAACCGGACAGGGTGGAGCCAGTCGACCAGCCTCCCACAGCACAGACATGCGAGCCATAATCGAAAGTAAACCGGCATGGGGGCAAGAGAGATTGCTCACAGCGTCTACATCAAGGACCTACGGTAGTTTTGCTTTTCCATAATGGAACATTGGTCAAAGGTTTTATATTCTTAGTTCTAAGCAGACCGACATAGCGATCACGTCAAGGTGGACAATAGAGTCCAGTATGGTCTCTCACGGTACCCCACCCAAGGGCAGGCCGGAGTCAGTGGATTTTTATCTGGGCTGTATTGAACAATAGTCCTTCAACATGACATGTAAAAATGAACAGCCAACATGTCCGAAACACCCAGTGATGCTATTGAAGATGCTCTGGAGAGCCTCATTACAACATATGGAGAGCTCAACGGTTGTGTGATTGAGGAACTGGACTGCGAGCCAAGCCCGTTGGAATTCATGCGATTTGTTGCCCGCAATACTCCATTCGTCGTTCGTGGCGGTGCAACATCGTGGAAGGCTTATCAAAAATGGGATAAAGACTATCTCGTCAACACACTAGCAGGTCAATCCGTAAATGTTGCAATAACACCACACGGGTAAGTGGCCGCACATTGGTGAAGCTTGCCACTGATCAAAAAGCTTACATGATGGCTTTAGAAATGCAGACGCCCCTACAGTGTCCGCCGCTCATAACTCTCTTCTTTTTGCAAAGCCACATGAGGAATCTCAGCCCTTTGAGGAGTTCCTGAACTACATTATTGGTCAAGAACACGACGCAGGCTTCGGTCAGGATGCCGAGGTTCGATATGCGCAAACACGTAAGACTTTGAAGTGTACGCCATTTTATCGGATCTAACAGGATTTTTTTGCTAAAGAAAACGACAATCTTCGGGATGAATATCAACTCTTATTTGGAGACGCACAAAAGGATATACCTTTCGCGAGGATAGCCCTTCAGAAACCGCCTGAAGCCATAAATATGTGGATAGGAAATTCCCGGTCGGTAACCGCCACTCACAAGGACAATTTTGAGAATATCTACGTTCAGATCCGTGGTCGAAAACATTTCGTTCTTCTTTCACCACTTCACCATCACTGCATGAACGAAAAACTTCTCCCACCTGCGACATATGTCAGAAGCCAGGAAGGCGAGCTGTGGCTGTGCCTTGACCAGGACGCCACACCCATCCCTTTTGTGACATGGGACCCAGATTATCCTGACAGAAATTGTGTGTCGCTGTCGCGCTTCGCCCGACCTGTGCGTGTTACGCTTGAGCCGGGTGACATGCTGTACCTTCCTGCAATGTGGTGAGCGCCGGCTCCTTGTTGTCACTTTGGCAGCAACGGCTAACCAGAACAGGTACCATAAAGTCACACAGTCGGTCGCTGATAATGACCCAAATGGTTTTGTTGTGGCTGTCAACTACTGGTGAGCCAAACAAAAATTGTTTACCAGTGTCGACGCGTTGCAATAAACTGACCAAGAACAGGTACGATATGAACTTCACAGGGCCATTGTTCCCTACGGCCGCGTTTCTACGCGAAGTCAAGATATAATAAATTAGGGGAAAGTAATTGGTCATCATCTCGCACAAATATAGAATTATGTTCATTATGTACATTCTATCATTTATTTCTTTTTCTTCTGTGACACCCTCTTTTGTGCTCTCAGCTCCTTCTTCATTCTCGAATCGACAATTCTGTAGCGACCCTTCACACCATTAGGTCGGCCCTTGATACCCTTATTCGCACCACGCGCGACAACGAGTCGCGCCGGCTGGCTAGGTTTCTTGCGTGCAGCCCTGGCCAGCATCTTTGAGATACTATCGGCCTTCTCCTTTTCTGTCATGCCTTCATCAGCAGCCAGCATATCAGACTTCTTCTTGAGGCGCTCCAACTTCTGAGCAGCCTTGATCTTCTTTCTGGCCTTCGCTTCGCGGACCTTCTTGATAGGTCGAGCGTTGAAGGCGCGCAGCTTCTCCTTGATCGCTTGCGCGGCAGCCTTGGAAATCGGCTTGTGAGGCTTGTCGTGCTTAGATTCATCTTCGATGAACCACTCAGGTAGACCATCGCGATCGCGGAAAGCATGCTTATTGAATCCATCGTCAATGACATCTTGGCTAGTCTTCGCTCCACTGGCCAGTTGGTGCGCCAATGTCATGGCTTCGGCTGTGATAATGTCGATGTCTGATGAAAATTGCGTTAGTGGGGGTATTTTGAATGAATATTCGTGGTCTCTTACCTAGTTTTCCATCCGGTCGCTTCGTTTCCTTCCTCTCCCAATCGTCTTCCTCGTCGGCAGCGGGAATTACTTCGATCTTGCCTCCCTTCTCAGTCGCATTTGCGCGGCCACTCTTAATAGAGCCTTGCTTCTCGATCTTGACCGTAGGCTTCAGATTGCGAATTTCTTCATCTTCATCCATGATATCCTCTTTCGCGTCTTGGGCCTTCGGCAGCGCGTCCGTGATTCCTTTGAATATATCCTGATTAAAGAAGGCGGCAGCGCGGCTGGAAAGTCCATTTCCATTACTTTGGTCTTCATCAAAACTCTTCAAGAGGCCATTCACCGGGCCATCTTCCTCGTCGGAGGAGGAATCATCATCTTCTTCTTCTTCCAAAGCACTGGAATCAGACTCTTGGCCCTCATCAGCGGATAGGCCCTCCCACTCGTCGTCACCTCGCTGCTCTCTTGCCTTCTTTGCACGGTACTTTGCATCCGATTCCGATTTGCGTTCCTTGTAGTTCTCGTACATGGAATCCAAGTCTCGCTCAAGTCGGTCTTCTTCGGGATCGCTCTCGTCATCGTCGGTGTCAGAATCTTGCTCGGTAGGTTTGACTTCCGATATCGTAGCCATCTTGCCACGATTTAGCCGGCGCAAGGCTTCAGTCTTGTCTGCAGATTTGAGCGCGAACATCGCACCCTCCCCAATAGGGCCGGCTTCCTCCATACCAATATCCATAGGACTGATCATATTCATCTGCATGCGGACGATCTCCTTTTGCTTCTTTTCATTTTCTCTTCTCTTCTCTCTCTTTTTCTTGGCACTGTCTCGGTCTCGCATAGCTTGCAGTTCTTCCTGAATCTTGAGCTCTTCGTCCATCTCTTCAACTTCGGCGACTTCTTCACCTGCTTCAGCGACTGATTTTTCCTTGGTGGCGAGACCAAAGATTTCACGAACTCGCAGTCTCCATTTCAGGAGCAGCTTGAAATCTCTGCGCCCAAGGGTCTTAAGATCGGCGCAACAATTCCGGATTTCTGGCGTCGTCTCTGGTAATTTGTCCAAAGCAGCCAGGGCGACGTCGCCATTCAGGGGCTGTTGAAACGTGAGTTTGTTGGAACTTCCCAGGATGGCAATTGGATCCATGGTTTGTATGAATTCGCTTGCGGGGACTTCCTTGTATAGAGTGTAGTCGCCCTCTTCGTAACCATCTCTTTTCCTCTTCTTCACTTCAGGGTTGTAAACTTTAGCTTCGTTGTTGGGGGTGGCACCCGCCAATTCAGCGAATACCGATCGAGGATCCAAGAAACGAGGGTCAATGCGCTTTGGGGCTTTATAGCCTCTGCAGACGACAAAAATTTCAGCCGAGACGTTACGGGACGACGGTGGCTTGGTCGCTTCGACATGAGTAAAAAGTTGATTCAACACCCATAGCAACGGGTTGTAATCTTTCGATCGGAAAACTTTCGTCACGAAAGTACCACCCTCAACCAGAAATTCGGTCGCCAGCTTCATAGCCTGCAACGCAAGTTCGGCTTGGTTGAATGAATCCTGCGCCCATGCAGTACCAACATTTGGTGCACCATCGTGGAGTACAGTATCAGCTTTCCAAGTTTTCAGGTGTTGTCGAATTGTAGCGCGACACTTCTCGGTTGTAATGTCGCTTTGAAAAGTGATCACTCTCGGAATGGGCTTAATCGGTGCTAAATCGACACCAACAATAAGACTGTTGACTGGCATGACTTCGGAAGCGACTTGACACCATGACTAAATAACGCGAAATCAGCACTGAAGATCAAACGAAATTGTAAAAGACAGGCCAAAAGCACTTACTCCAGGCGCAGCGCAAAGATCCAAGAGGACCTTGCTCTTCTCCAAGAAGCCATACTTTTTGTTCAATTGCACGAGTTTGAACGAAGCTCTGGCTCGATAGCCTTTTTCCTTGGCAAGTTTATACCACTTGTCCAAACGGCCTTTGCCGTGCTTCTTTTGAATCGCCATTTCAGCGACTACGATCTTGCCCAAGAAGTTCGACTGAACTTTTTCCTGCCTATCGCCAGAAATTTTGTTAGGAATGGGAACCGATAAGACCATCACGTGGTGATATCGGGGTGGTGGGGCATGGGTCTGCCTGGCGCCGACGCCATGTGGCGCGCGCTGCACCCTGTGCCGAACGACTAGGTCAACTAGGAGGCGAATACTCGTCAACATCGTCGATGAAGAATCGCGATAAAGATTTAACAATCAGCCTCTGCGGCCGCATCTCAGGCCATATGCGCATAATTTAATATTCTGGCCCTTTATCGAGAAAAACTCTACGATGAGTGGCCAAATGTTGGCCGGCAGGCTTCGTACGGTCTCGCGACGCGCGAACGCCGTCAGTTCGACCCGCTACATTCATCGCTTCCAGACTGGTGGTCTTCTGCAGGCAGATGGCTCGATTCGCGCAACACAGAGGCGTATGTGGCTCGGTGGCAACGCCTTTCATAATGCAGTTACCGTCAGAAATGCGTCTTTCGCCCGGTTCTTACCGAAGCTGATGCTGAAGTTTGTTCGAATCCCCGCCATGTTTGGCGGTCTGGCTATTGGAGCATTTGCTTGGGTTCAGTATCAAGCAAATCGTAAGTGATGCTTTGTTATATACTAGATTTGGGCTGTGCTAATATCGAGCAGAGGCCGGTGCATATGCTATCGATGTTTTTCATTCGACAAAAGACATGGTTACGAGCACGGCTACGAACCTCTTCGGCAGTGCCAAAGGTGTTGCCGAGCAAACTCTTCAAGGATGGGAGAATACGAAGGAACAAATCGAATTACCTGAGTGGTTGAAGAATCTTGTTCAGGCTTCTCAGGAATCTACAAATGGTGGTGGCGGCAACGGCGGCAACGGCGGCAACAATGAGCCCAAACACAGTAAAGTTGGGGCTGCCGCTGCCGTTGGAGCTGCTGCTGCTGGCTATGGATATGAGCGAGATGGTGACAAAAATTCCAGCGAAGAGGATGCTAAGGATGACCAGATGATGGTCCTCACCAAGAAGATGATCGAGATCCGGACAATCTTGCAAAAAGTCGGGCAATCGAGCACACTCACGCTACCATCAATTGTTGTTATCGGATCTCAATCTTCAGGCAAAAGCTCTGTCCTGGAGGCGATTGTTGGCCATGAGTTCCTGCCGAAGGGTTCGAACATGGTTACACGCAGACCAATTGAATTGACCCTCGTCAACACACCGGGATCTGCTGAGGAATACGGGGAGTTTCCTGATCTCGGCCTGAAGCATATCACTGACTTCAGCTCTATTCAAAGAACCCTCACCGATCTGAATTTGGCTGTCCCAGATTCGGAATGTGTATCTCACGAGCCCATTCAACTCACAGTCTACTCGCCCAACGTCCCAGACTTGTCTCTGATCGATTTGCCTGGCTATATTCAAGTTGTCGGCCAGAATCAACCCCTACAGCTGAAGCAGAAGATCTCCGAACTGTGCGACAAGTATATTCAGGCACCTAACGTGATTCTCGCCATTTCGGCTGCGGACGTCGATCTTGCCAACTCCACTGCACTGCGTGCTTCACGCAGAGTCGATCCGCGCGGCGAGCGAACTATCGGAGTTATAACCAAGATGGACTTGGTGGATGCCGTGCGCGGAGCTGGGATTCTCAATGACAAGCAATACCCGCTTCGCCTTGGTTACGTCGGTGTTGTTTCAAGAGCTCCTCATACTCAAGGGCTTTTCAAAATGGGCCCATCTAATCTGATGGCTACCATTACGAAGAATGAAAATTCCTTCTTCTCTTCTCACCCAATGGAATATGGACCGGAAGCTGGGGTCAGTGTTGGGACAACAACTCTTCGGAAGAAGCTCATGCATGTCCTCGAGCAAACCATGTCCTCCAGCCTCCAGACCACAAGCGACGCTATTCGTCAGGAGCTTGAAGAAGCCACGTACGAGTTCAAGGTGCAATATAACGATCGTCCTCTTTCAGCAGAGTCGTACCTAGCGGAGAGTTTGGATGCACTGAAGCATTCATTCAAGCAACTGACTGAGGAATTTGGCCGCCCGCAAATGCATGAGCTTCTCAAAAGCGAGTTAGACCAAAAGGTACTTGATTTGCTCGCGGCCAGGTATTGGAATAAGCCCATTACAGACTTGCTGCCTCCCCACCCCGAAACGGATAAGATAGCGGACCTACCAAAAGCCGACTCTGAGTCGCTCTATTGGCGTCGCCAATTGGATGCCTCATCCTCAGCATTAACAAAACTCGGCGTTGGAAGATTAGCAACAACAGTTGTTGCTACTGCTATCCAGGACAATGTTGAATCGCTTCTGGATCAGTCTAGCTTCGCCAACCACCCATTTGCCAGAAGCGCTGTTATGGACGCTGCATCTACAATTTTGAATGAGCGCTTCTACAGTACCAGCGATCAGGTTGAGAACTGTATTAAGCCATACAAGTTCGAAATTGACATCGAGGAGCGCGAGTGGGCTCAGGGCAGACAGCACGTCAGCAATATACTTAAAAAAGAACTGGACGACTGCGAAACTGCGCTGACGACACTCGAGAGTTCAGTCGGTGGACGCCGCAAACTAAGGGAAGTCATGTCTTTTGTTGACAAGGCTCGCAAGGGTGATGTTATAGTTGAAGGTGACGGGCGCAGTGGCGCTGGCGGATTCAGCGCTGCACTACTCAGCAAAGGTACAGGATATAAATTTCATGTAAGGGGACAGAAAATAGCTAACAAATGACAGGACGCGAAGCAGTATTCCTACGTGACCGAGCTGATATTATCAAGCTCCGTCTGATGGCTATTAAGTCGAAACAGTGCGCCAATCTGAAGAATAAATACCACTGTCCTGAGGTCTTCCTTGATGCTGCAGCAACAAAGCTGGCTTCCACTGCTGTTCTTTTCTTGAACGTGGAATTGCTGTCAGAGTTCTATTACAACTTTCCTCGAGAGCTTGATCTTCGCCTGGGCAAGCACTTGTCAGACGCCGATGTGGAGAGATTTGCCAAAGAGGATCCCAAAATCCGGCGCCACCTGGAAGTCATTCGCAGAAAGGAGTTGCTAGAACTTGTGCTAGAGAAGATGGAAAGCTTGAAACAGTTGGAAGGTCTTGAACGAGAGCGCCTCGCGACCAGTCGTAAACTTCCAAAGGAGCGTGGCCGGTGGGGCCTGTTCTAAAACATCGAGCGCGAACTTGGAGCCCACTTTGTTTGTTTTTTATTTGTTCTAAATGTTAAACGTGGATCTGGAAAGGAAGACACTGTCAGCAGGTGCGATGTGACCGATGTGCTATAGCAAGACGGGGCACACTGGTGCAGCAATGTATAGATTACCTGGTGCCAATAGGGATACCCTCCTCTAATGAGTTTAATTCTCTGTATATTCAAAAGCGGCACGTTGATTTCAATGTAGAGTATATTTTAGGAGCGAGAAACGCATGTATTTGACAGAATCTATACGCTAGCGTTCGTGTTAAACTGCAACGACACCTCCCATCTAACGTTACCACCAGTGCCGTAGCCTTCTCCCAGGCGGTTTTGTATTAAAGAAGTTATTCTGTTCCGTAATCTGCTGAGAGCCACTTCGTCACTACCCTTCTGAACGCTGACTTTCAAGTTTGCCATACAGAGTCCGTAGTGGACTTGCCAAAATTGGGCTTCGTCAACACTCGTTACGGTAGATTCAGACTCGATATCTTGAATCACGGAGGATACTCCAGCGTCGCCATTGGTACCACCATAAGACATGAGCAACATGAGGCCTTGTGCGATTGCAACACGCATCCCGAGGCCAAACATGGCAAGAGAAATAACAGCACAGATTAACCTATCCAGCCAGGTGTACAATTCAATCGAAAAGAGTGGCAGCAACGCAACCAATGTAGAGAACAAGAGCGTCAGAAAATGGAAGGGGTTGGATAGGATGCTCGGCAGTGACGCCAGGTAGGAGACTCTCATGACTTTGGCAATACGAGCATGGTTCTTCAGCCCGTAAGCAGAGGCTAGTGTGCTGAGAATAGCCGCAGCAGACGCAAGGTCAACGGAACCTGCCGGAATCTCCCCGTGTGCATGTTCATGATGCGGCTCGTGGTGGCCCATAGATTCGAGCAAGTGTTTAAGGTTGTGTGAAACAAGGTCGAAGCCACCAAATAGAAGGAAAATAGACATCGCAAAGCCAGCGAGTACTTCGGCTCGTTCCAGGCCGAAAGGGTGGCGAATGCTGCTACGCCTCCAAACCTCGAAGTTTCCAAGAACATCGACGGCTACACAAACGGCAGCACTTCCAGCGTCGAAGAATACTAGATGCGACAGCGCTGTTGCAGAAAGGGAGCCTTCGGACCTGAAGAAGATGAATACGGCAATGGCAAGGTGCGACAGACTCCAATAGAGGCGCATTCTTTGGTCTTTGTTCATGCTCTTCCATGCTTCCTTCACAGTCGGGATCGGTAGAGATGCTGGCAGGACTGGCGGCGGCCGCTGGGGTGGCTCCTGGAATATTTGATGTTGTGTTGAGACACTACTGTGCTTGTATCTGTGTCCTCGTCGTTGACCAATATTCTATTGTTAGATCAGTATTTCTCGACTCATCTCAATAATTTTGGTGTAGTTCATACCGACTTAACAGGCGAGGTCGATATCACCTGCGTTTGAAAGTTGAACGGGTTCGTGGGGGTAGCTGGTCCCGTAACGTGGTCTGTTGAGCTGTCGGCTGCCATCGTGGATTTTGGGAGAAAGGCGCTATCCGGGGAAAGCATGGAGGGCTCCAGAAATGTAGAGAAGCGCTTCGTGGAGCGTTCAGGGTTGCTTGCGCCCACGTCGTCGACAACGAGCTCGGGCAGCGAGGTATCTGAAGGGTCCCGATTGAAAGGATCCATATGCTGCTGTACCGAGATGATGTGCAGCTTCTGACGGGGAAGAGCGATTTCGTCTGCTTGTGTACTAGCTGATCAATCAATCGCTCTCGGTCGCTGCATAACGCGCAGATTTGCGACGTGTAGATTGAGGGGATCGAGCCGAAAATAACGGTTGACCTGGCGGCAAAGGTTGCAGCCCAGTGGGTATGGAGGTAGGTGGGCGTTTGCTCCTGTCAGGGGTGCAGATGTCACGCAGGGCAGTTTCTAGTCATAGAGGTAATTGGTTGATTGGTTGAAACTAGTACTGTGGGCGCTCATACGCCTGGAGACACCCTAAGGGGGTGGCTCCCTCAATTT
>JARDXD010001724.1:0-57996 GCA_029218145.1 Aphanocladium album | reverse complement strand
GTTAGGGGTTGCTAGTGGAGGGTTACCTTCTAACTACCTAGTACTTGTGGATAGCACATTGTTGAGCACCTAACCCACGGCAAAATCAGAGCCTCGCACAACATCGTCTTTGCTGGCCAGGACAGCTTAAAAATAAAAGGAAAATAATTTGGAAACCCTGTCCATTTAAATACACGAGCAAAATTTCCCGACATTTTTCAACGCAAAAATGACCAAAGTGGTTCGCCGCCAACACTGTCCCTGATTTCAAGCCCCTTTGGCCCTCGTCCACCAGCTTCCATTCTAACCAAGCGGGTCACGTGCGCGCACCCCGTTCTTTTTCTGGACACATCTGCATTTTGGAGCTTGAAGCCAGATTGCTGGCCCCCGACCCAAGGACCGTCTCCTCCCTATCCTCCTGCCACCACCACCCTTTTTCCCGAGCTCATCACAGCTCTTTCTTTTCCTTCATTTCTTTCCTTTGGATGAATTGAGTCTCTTGTTTATTGTTTTCCATCTTGCACAGCCGTCACCATGAGTTCCCGTACGTCTACACAATTCCCCTCGCCGCCCCTCGCCTGTTTGCGCGCGATGCCACCCTTTCGTCGCGCGACTGCTCGTTGTGCCGTGCAAGCCGTTGAATCGCATCGCCACAAGCCATTGCGCATCAATTGGCTCCTCTCCAGCTCATGCTAACTGCGATTCTGCCCTCTAGTCCGTTTCCTTGACTTGGTCAAGCCGTTCGTGCCGTTCCTCCCCGAGGTTCAGCAGCCGGAGACCAAGATTCCCTTCAACCAGAAGATTATGTGGACTGCCCTGACTCTCCTCATCTTCCTGGTCATGAGCCAGATGCCCCTCTACGGCATTGTCTCCTCCGACAACTCCGATCCCCTCTACTGGCTGCGTATGGTCATGGCCAGTAACAGAGGTACGCTGATGGAGCTGGGTATCACTCCCATCATCTCCTCCGGCATGGTCTTCCAGCTCCTCGCCGGCACCCACATGATCGATGTCAACCTCGACCTCAAGTCCGACCGCGAACTCTACCAGACTGCCCAGAAGCTCCTGGCTTTCATTCTCTCTGCCGGTACCGCCACTGTCTACGTCTTCTCCGGTCTCTACGGTCCTCCTGGCGATCTTGGTGCTGGTATCGTCTTCCTCCTGATCCTCCAGCTTATTGTCGCCGGCATGATTGTCATCCTCCTCGACGAGCTTCTCCAGAAGGGATACGGTCTCGGCAGCGGTATTTCTCTGTTCATCGCCACCAACATTTGCGAGTCCATCATGTGGAAGGCCTTCTCCCCCACCACCATCAACACTGGTCGTGGCCCTGAGTTCGAGGGTGCCGTTATCGCTCTCTTCCACCTTCTCTTCACCTGGCCCAACAAGCAGCGCGCTCTCCAGGAGGCTTTCTACCGCCAGAATCTCCCCAACATCATGAACCTGATCGCCACCATCCTCGTCTTCGTCGCCGTCATCGACCTCCAGGGCTTCCGTGTCGAGATCCCCGTTAAGTCGTCCCGCCAGCGTGGTGCCCGCGGTTCTTACCCCGTCCGTCTCTTCTACACCTCCAACATGCCCATCATGCTGCAGTCCGCTCTCTCCTCCAACGTCTTCCTGATCAGCCAGATGCTCTACTCTCGCTTCTCTGACAACCTCCTCGTCCGCCTTTTCGGTGTCTGGGAGGCCAAGGACGGCTCTGCCCAGCTCCACGCCATTTCCGGTCTTGTTTACTACATGTCTCCTCCTCTGAACTTCAAGGACGCTCTCCTCGACCCCATCCACACCGTCACCTACATCGTCTACATGCTCGGTGCCTGCGCTCTCTTCTCCAAGACCTGGATTGAGGTTTCCGGCTCCAGCCCCCGCGATGTCGCCAAGCAGCTCAAGGACCAGGGTCTCGTCATGGCCGGTCACCGTGACCAGAGCATGTACAAGGAGCTCAAGCGCATCATTCCCACTGCTGCCGCTTTCGGTGGTGCCTGCATTGGTGCTCTCTCTGTCGCCTCTGACCTCATGGGCGCCCTCGGCTCCGGTACCGGTACTCTTCTCGCTGTCACCATCATCTACGGCTACTTTGAAATCGCTGCCAAGGAGGGTGATCTGTCCGGCATGAAGGGCATGATCATGGGCTAACCGCCATATCATGAGCCATTTCTTTGATTAAAATTTAATCATCGGGTGCTGAACGACGGGAATCGAACAGGGCCCGACCAATACATTTACGAAACTTGTAACACTATGGTGTGATGGGGAATAAAAATTGGCGCAATACAATGGAAGGGAGATGTTATTTCCTGAACATGCAATGGATCTTGGAATAGGGCTGTCGTTGATCGCGGCAAACCCACGTAATGAGGCGACTCTTTGGCTAGATTCACGTCCAGCTGCGGAGGGTGGTGGCAGACGAGGGCAGACCTTTTCAACAGGCGAAACCGTCCCATTTGTATGCAAACAATAAAATAAATAGAGAAAATTTACATTGTAAAAAGTACCTGTTATTATTTTTGTGTGTCATATGCTAGGTGTTTACTTTCTACGGAGTACAGCGATGAGATGGTCAGCGCAACCAAGAAACTCTTCCTTGGTTGAGTATTCATCATACATGAGGTCCGCCCAGGCTTGGACAACTTGCGGTCCCGCGTCTTCAAGTTTGGCATCCAGGCCACCACCAAGAATACCTTCCGTGGATCGCAGCTCGATAAGCTCCGCCTTGTCTGCAAAATGCTTGCCGAGAAAGGCGCGAGTGTCGGCGGCGCAGGTGTGGTAGCCCTGGACGGTGATGCCGAGCGATTCCTTGAAGGTGTCATATTTGCCATCATTTAACTACACGCGTGCAGTCAGCTTCCATTACCTTATTTATCACCTTACGAATTCGCAGTTAGGCTCACGTATTTCTTGTAAAAGTCTTGCGCGCGGACGAGCTTGGCCGGATCGCGAATCGCAATATCCCTCAGATGCGCCGCGATGCTGATAAACGCACAAAACACGACGCCTGTGCCGGGCCGGGCCAGCCGCAGCGCGTTCCCCACGGCGGCCGCGCGCTCGTCCTCGCCGAGCAGGTGGTACAGCGGGCCGAGGAGCAGGACGCCGTCGTACGAGTCGGCCGCGAGCGCCGGCTTGTGCAGCGCGTTGCCGACCGAGATGCTCTGCAGCAGCCCGCGGCCCTTCTTCTTCTCCTTCTTCTTCTCTGCACCGTCGTCGCTGTCGAGCCGCGACGCAGTTTTCGAGGAAGCGGCCGCTCGGCGATCCTGCTGCTCCTGCTGCGCCATGAGGACCAGGTCCGGCGTCAGGTCGACGAGGTCCACGTGGTGGCCGTCGTCGGCGAGCGGAAAGGCCAGCTTCCCTGGGCCGCCGCCAATGTCGGCGATGCGCAGCGGCGCTGAGGAGGGTGGGAGGTGGTTGCGTATGGTGCGCAGAGTGACTTCGCGCTCCATGGGGTGCTCGGCGAGGCGCGTGCCCTCAAAGGAGGCAATCTTGCCGTAGAGCTTCGCGACGTTGTCGGTGGCGGTGGACATGATCGGGCTGGTGTGTAAGTGGTTTTCGATTCGCAAGGTCTACGACAATGCCAAATGGATAGTGGCAAGCTTTTTATACAAGGCAGATAAAATGAAATCCTACTCTCAGCCCCTTTCCCTTTCAGCTTTTGTAAATCATCCCGAACGAAAAAATGATGATAGCTTGTCGCGCTGTGGTTAGTTGGTTTGCCAGCGTTTCCTCCGTGGGAATAATCACGCATACCGACCGGGCGCATCCCGTTGGGGGAATCAGTTTCGAGCCCCGACTTTAGTGCGATGCAGGATGGGATGTGGCTTTCCCCACGCTCGCCCGGGGAGGGTAGCTCTGCGGCTGAAAACGAGTTTCCCGGTTAGGCCTTTCCACAACCACACCAAAGATCACTTTGCCATCTGGGGCCGGATGATACGGATTACGAAGTGCTACATGTTACGTCACGCTCTCTTGCATACATGGTACTGCGAGGGCAAGAACATGAGCGAAATCTTTTGGTTGAGAAACCAAGAAGTCTCAAACTTTATTTTGGCCGATGCAGAGAATCATCGAATGAAGATTGGATGTGTTCGTTGGTCCATCTCCATATCTGATCGGAGACGCGTATGGTCAGTACGTAGATGCTCCCGCAGCTCAAGTATAAATCCTGCTCCTATTTCGCATCATGGCCAAATCTTTTCCTGCTATTTCCTTTCAACCAGTATTGTTGTCCTTCCGCGACAATGGTTAATTCCACGTATGCAGCAGCCGCTGCCCTCATCTATTCTGTCGTCACGATCCCCGTCAACCCACCTGGCACGTCGGTCAACCTCACGAGCGCGCAAGTTTGGAAGGGGCCCCACACGAAGACTGTCAACGCTACTCTCCTATTTCCTTCCATCAATTCTTTTGATCTGAAACAGCTCGGACCGAACGACTACGACATTCACTACCACACCGCCAACGGCACGTTTGGCGAGAATATCGCTGAAACGCCTCCTGTGGCCGCCCTGACGACTCTCACCACATACGGTCCCGAGTGGACGATCAACAGATTCGTGTCGGCGAGTGCCAATAGAAATCCGTATGATATTTCACCAGTTTTGCACAGCAACCCTTTCCTGATGGGGTTGAGCAAGGGTCCAAGGAGGCGAACGCAACCTTGAGCAAGCTGAACCAGGTACCAATCCAAGCTTTGCTTTCATTTTAGCCTATTATCATTTTGCTAATCGCCATTAGGCATCTCAGACTCAGCTAATAACCTTACTGAGGGCGTTTCGCAAGTTGCACCTCAATGGTACGCTGGGATAGTATATGGCAATTTCAGGCCGAAGATGGTCAATAACTCAGTAGCTTCAGTCAAGAAAAGTACCGCAATATATGAACGAATTTGTTTAATTATGAATGTATATACATAGAAGGGTCAACTCCCTGAGCCTCTGCGCACCAGCAATTTCTAATAGAGTTTGAAATAGCCCTTCCATAAACGCTGCAGGCTCCTTTGCGGATCGTATCGCAGGGACGTCTGCAATAATCTGATGTAATTATCGGGGCCGTAGCGCTGCAGAACGTTCTGCCATTCACCACCATAATTCATGTACACAAACTTTCGGTGCGCATTAAGCTGCTGGGTCCGTCTCTCCACGCTGTGCACCAGTTCTTTCGTTGACTGCAGAATGACATCGTCGAGCGCCTTGTCGTCCCACCCTGTCAGGAAGTGCATCATCACCATGGGCCCTTGCTCGGGGGACAGGCCCATGGAATTGCCACCGCGTTGCTCCGAGGCTTCCAGCTGGCCGCTTGGAATGGCTTGGTAGATGGCAAAGGGCGAATACGTGGCGCCGCGAGTGGCAGCCTGCGGGACAATCTTGAGAACCGCCTCCTCCCACAAAGAAATAAGTTCGGTTATGACGGCGGCAGAGCCAGCTGCAAAAGCGACGTTGGACCAGGTCTGGCGCTGCCCGTAGGGGGTCGAAATGGACTTGGACACGGTGGTGATGTTGGCAACCATGCTGGTGTTGCTCAGAGCGCCGGTGATGGCGTTGAAAGACTCAAAGACTGACGGTGTTGGATAGACTGAGCCGTTGATCGCAGCAGCTGGTTTAGCGTGGAAGAAGCTCGCGATGTTGATAAAACCTCCGTAATTGGGCTGGTGCGTCCGGACAAAGTATGCATGAGCGTCAGGGTCATTGTTCATGCCTTTTGTAATGAGCGCGGTGGCTGCTGCTGCGATCGCTTCCTTTGCTTGGCCTGCGAAAATTACCGTCCTCGTCCACAAATCGCCCTGTTCAATTATCGCAAGATCGAAACGCGTCACGACACCGAAGCTGGAGCCTCCGCCACCCTTGAGCGCCCTGAACAACTCTTGGTGCTGGCTTGGCGAAGCGTTTACAATCTCGCCCGACGCCAGCACAACCTCCATGGCGAGAACATTATCGCACGCCCATCCATGCCGCCCGGAAAAGTACGAAAAGCCTCCGCCAAGGAGCAAGCCTGCAACGCCGACGTCCGCATCGCGACCGCCGAGGACTGCGAGACCAAGGGGATCCAGCACGGCTGAAATGTCGCCCCAGCGCAGACCGGCACCTACAGATACGCTCCTTCGGTCGTCGGAGAGGCGGATGGTGTTGAGGCGCTTGAGGTCGACGGTCACGCCATCGTCAATGTTGGAACCGTTTCCATGGGCTGTGTGGCCGCCAGAGCGGAATGTGAATGGTGAGTTGTGGCGTATGAGAGTTGTGAGAACAAGCGACACCTCTTGCGCAGTCGCGGGCGTTATGAGGCAGTCCGGGCGCTGCACGCTTTGGCGCGCGGACCAGTAAGACATGCAGCTGTCATATGTGGAAGAGTTGGGGTATGCGACTCTCTGAGACAGCGAACCTGAGAGAGCAGAGCACTAAAAAGGGTTGAGTGTCATTCTTGGGGATATAATATACACCTGAACATACAGCATTGTAAATATTGCCGCTTGCCAGCGCGCTCGTAGTTAGCAGGGAGGCGACAAGCCCCAGTGTGGGTGGTAATTGCATGGTGTAGCAGCTTGGTGTGATGATGAGGCCAAAAGGTTGCAAGCCTTGGAGACTGGAGATTCTTCGCGGCCTCACCAATATAAGAGAAAGGAAGAATCTAGCCAAGGAAATCCCTGTCATACGACTCGTAAACGGCCCGGCAACTATTGCCCACTTGGACCAAACTACGGATACGCCTCTTGGTGCGAGTTTTCGCTCTCCGCACAATCCACCCGGCAGTGACGAAATAGGTAATCTTGGCCCTGGCGCCCACGCGAGCCTCGCATCTGTCATGTCCGCAACCCATGCCAGTACCGAATGAGAACCAAATGTATCGGCTCGCACCATATTGTAGCCTCCACAATCGATTCGACTGGAATAAGCTATTGTAAATAGCTGCGGCAGGGAAAAGACGGCTGAACAGAAGGTGGTCCGCATGTTCCCACCAATGTATGGTTCGTAGGCAAAGGTCCGACACCCCTGATAGACAGCATGCGTGGCTCACTTTTGCGCAGGCTTTCTCGTTTGCTGGTTTTTCCGCAGGCTCCACGATGGGGGCTAATTCAATATGGCGTTGCATCAGCAATCGTCGGATGAGATTTGAGGAATTCTTCAAGCTTCTATTGAAGAGGCAAAGGCTTGATGTTGCTGGCAGCGCAAGAGCCCACTCCCTTAGTACCATGACTAGTGCCACCTTATAGCTGACCGTCATACGAAGTTCAGCGCTTCACATCGTTTTCTTCACTTGCTTCAGTCTAACTTTTCTTAGGAACTCGCTCGACTGCCATGCTACACTCGTTTTCCGCCTGTCGCGGAAATTGTACCTCTGCATGAAATCGAAGTAGTCTTTAAATGCGACTCATCCATCCCCAGTGTATCCCGAAGCCCCTGGCTGGGCACCCACTTCGAGGATTCTAGAGGCACTAATAATACGCTAGTCAGCTAAATGCCGAACTGCTCATCAACGCCCTGAAGATTGGCCGAATCGGGGAGTTTGGCGCTTGATTCTCCGATACCCTGGACGCGAGGGCGAACCCGACGGCGCAGAATCAACTTTGCGTCCCTCCTCGAGTGACAAATGGAATTGTAATTTCTTGCTGTTGTTTGGGCATATACAGTCATCTCAATAATGGTAGGAACTGCCGCTTCATTTGGAATTGATCTTCAGGCTTCGATCGCTGACACGATGAATCCGAGGAGCGGCGACTAGCACGAAAATATTAGGTCATGGCTAGAAAAAAATACACTATTTCAAGGGCAAAGTACATGTATCCGCCTTTTTCACATTGTTCGTTTTGCATCTTCTCTCCTTTAGTTGTCCAGACCAGGGCAGTTCTGAGAGTAAACCTCGACAGAGGTGTAAGGGTAGGGCTGGTCGTAGATGAGGTCAAAGTGCGAGCCAGAGTAGTGAGGGGAGTCGTCATCGCCGAGGGCTCTGGAGACGTGACTGAGCATGCCGTGCTCCCAGGCAATTAGAATGTTGCCTGAACCGGTGTATGACTTGGCCTCCTTGGCGGCGCAGTGAGGATCATCATAGTCGCACTTGTGCTCAATGGTGAGGCCAAGAGAGTGGGCAAGAGGAAGTGTAGTGTTGTAAGGACGCTGGCTGAGGTGGTCTAGAACAAAACGCATAGTCAACATCAGCTCTGTTTCTCCAAAAGTAGAAATTTCGTAGCATCGGCGGAAAAACTTACCGCCAGGGTAAGGGTTCTGGACAATAATCTTTTGGATGTCGAATCCGCTGTCGCGGCCGAAGACGTTGATCAAGCATTGCTCACGCTCCATGCCTTGCGCAGAGATGGTGCCATCCTTGTTCTTCTCCGCGTGGCGGATCAGGTAGATGTTGGGCCGGGCGGTAGCGCCGACGGCGAGTGTGGCACTAACAAGCGCAGAGAACTTCATGCTGATTTCTTTTTCTAAATTTGGGAGGGAAAAAGAGCTAGCCTGCTGGTGGTGAGGCGATTGGCGAACGAGGTTGGAGGCAAGGAGCGCGGAGCGATGATGTTTATACTAATTACGTTTCTTCGACCCCCGGTCCCTAGACAAGCGTGCTGATTTGCAAGTCCTTGCTTCGAATGCCTACAGCTACTACCTTCTCCAATCGGCAACTGCACGTGCGTAGATATTCCCTGTGGGCACCTGGTGGGCGGCCATCATCGTCACGATCTGGTCTAGCGTAGCATGACACCTTGAGGATAATCGCCAGAAATGGCAGGTGATATTTAGCCGAGATGAACTTGTACGTCAGCACATGCTTCTCTCCATAAAAAAATACTACAAGAAGAGAAGAACGGAAGCAAATTTCAAGCTGGGGTGCGGGAACCTGTGCCATCGGAACTGAAAGGACTTGGCGATCTTGACCTCAGAATGGGGCAGAGAAACCGATCATGCAAATGGTCCCACTGACCACATGCTGACAACACAGGCTCTCATTGCGCAGATGTCAGATTGCTAGCCCCAGCCGACGCCGAAATCGTCGACCGACGGGACCTCCACAGCCAATGCAATGGGGGAATAAACCGTCGAATTGCGGAGTCTTTCGGCCAGGATGCTACAGCTCAAATGCGGGCAATTACAGCCTCAACCAGACGTAACGTGTTCTGGAAATATGAAACTTCAAAGAAATGGAGTAAATAAATAGCCTAAGATCAATTATCAAGGAAGAGATTGTTTGTCTTCTGTAAATAAATCCAAAAAGCCCATATGCATCCAACGCCGTTCCATATTCATTTGATGTACTTTTACAAACTTCTGCTGTTCCACAATGCTTGAAATTCAGAACCGGGAGTTGCAAGCAGCTCATCTGGGTTACCAATCTCTGCAACCTTGCCTGCCGCCATAACCACAATCACATCGTAGTGACGAACAATCTCCAGCCTGTGCGCCACCTCCACAACCGTCTTGCCCTCCAGGTCTGGGCGAAGGGCAGCGCGCACCTCGTCGTCGGTGCGCGTATCCACGCTGCTTGTCGCCTCGTCCAGCAGCACAACGCGGCCGCCAGTGCTGCTTTCGCGTCGGAGAGAGATGCGAGCCAGGCAAAAGAGTTGAAGCTGGCCGGCCGACAAGCTCAGATCCTCAACCTTGGCGTCCAGGCCACCGCGCTCCTCCAGGAAGGGCCAGATGGCCGTTTTGGTCAAGGCTTGAATGAGAAGCTCATCAGCCTGGATCTTACCCTCGGGGTCAAGGTTGTGACGCACAGTGCCGGGGAGGCGGAAGGCATCCTGGGGGAAAGCGTTTAGCTTGGAGCGAATATCCTGTCGGGGAAGGGTGGCGAGATCGACTCCATCGATACGAATGGTGCCTTCGCCCCGAAGCTCCAAAAGTCGAGAGAGAGCAGCGATGAGGGACGACTTGCCGCTTCCAGAACGTCCACAGACGCCAACCTTCTTGCCAGCCTCAATGGTGAGGGTGACGCCGCGAAGAATGCTATCGCCGTCGTCGCTGTAGGCAGCGACAACATTCTCCAGCTCAATGCGACCTTGCGACGGCCAGTCGGCATCCGGCTTCTGGGATTCCTCTGGCTTGTTCTCGTTCGGAGTGTACTCATTGAACCATTTCAATCTGGCAATGGCACCAAGTGAGGTCTCGAGCTGTGTCCATGCCATAATGACGCTGGATAAAGTGAAGTTGAAGCTAATAACGTTGACAAGCGCAAGACCAATGGCGCCTCCGGAAGTAGAAGAGGGGAGAACGACAGCAAAAATAACGAGGACCAAAGCCATGCCTGCAGAAAACAAATCCAGGACTACTTGAAGCCAGCGCTGGATGCAAAACATCATGTAGTAGGGTTTTTGCGAGGTGTTGAGACGTTGATCATTTTCAGCTTTCGTCGCGCGGGACCAACCAAAGGCGCGGATGGTGGAAAGACCAGCGACAGTTTCAGTGAACTGTGTGTACAAGGGCGACTTGAGCTCCAGGTCGAGGAATCGAATTTGACGAGATGTACGCAAGTAATATCGCTGAATCAAGTAGACGGCAACCAAACCAAAAGGGATAATGACGCCAACATAGGAAGCTCCAGAGGCTATGACAGCGGTATCCGCAATGGCTTGAGCAACCAAGATTATGGTTCCTGCGAAGGCCATAGGCAGAGCCTGGTCAATGAGACTCATATCTTGACTGAAACGGTTGAGAGTGATGCCATTATCAGTAGAGGTAAAAAAGTGCAGCGGCGCACGCATAACAGCTTTGAGGAGAATTGTGTGAAGACGATTGGCAGACCTCGGAATACCGACAATAAAAAAGTAGGCAATTACCATGAGCTGAAAGAAAGAGGCCAAGATTGCAAAAGCAATGTAGCCACCCATGTAGCTCAGCTTATTGTTGTTGGTGCCCTTTTCGGTCCACAGACGGAGCCAAATCTGAGGCATCTTCTCGATAGCGACACTGACACAGACAAGAATAGCAGTGACAATAACAACCGAAAGACCCAAGGACTTGAGATAAATTTTGTAACAATCAATATCACCAGTTTGGCGGCTCAATGTGTTTTCAACCTCTTTCGTCTTCGCCTCAATGTCAAGCTCAGCACGGCGAAGCGGTCTCTCGGATTGGACTCGCTCGACAGCGACCTCCGAGATGGCCTCAGTGGAGTCAGTGTCTTCCTCCAGCACACCCCATTCGGATGGTTCATAAGCGTCGTAGGGAACTTGGTTGCGAACAATGCAGCCATCTTCAATCATGGTGATGCAGTCGGCAGCCGTGAGGAAGTTGACATTATTCGTCGCAAGAACAATAGTCTGGCCATTCTTTCGCAGGAGACCATCACTGCTGAGAAGCCTGTTGAATACCATTTTGGAAGTCTTGTTATCGAGGCCGCTGAACACGTCATCAAGAACAATAAAGTCCTTCTTGGAGAATACTGCGCGAGCGAGAGCAACTCGTTGCTTCTGTCCACCGCTGAGAGCGACACCACCAGATCCGACCAAGGTTTGCTGACCATTGGCAAACGCAGCAAGATCATCATCGAGACCACAGGCAGTAACAACCGTTTTGAACCATTTTTCGTCATACTCAGACTGACCGACAATGTTCTCTTCAACAGTGACGTTCAAAACCCATGGGGTCTGATCACAGTATGCAGCATACTCCGTCTCGGACAGCAAACTACCCGAGTCCAAAGGAAGTTCGCCAATCATTGCCTTGGCGAGAGAAGACTTGCCACAGCCAACGCGACCGACGATCATAGATAGGGTGCCGCGGTTGACCGTCATAGAAATGTCGCGCAACACTCCCTTCCTCTCACCGACGGAGAACGTCGCATTCTTAAATTGGAGGACCTTCTCGGATGGCTCTCTGACGAAAACGGAGGCCATTTCGATACCTTCCGAGAGACTGCCAAGCAGCTCGGTTTGATCGTGCGTAGCGATGGAAGCCCTCGACTTCTCCGACTTGGGACGTACGCAACGCGGGTCCTTGCGGACTTCGGACAGGAGGAACTTTTGGAGACGAGTAAAGCTGCCAATGATACCAAACAGCTGCATCATTGACACTAGGATAGTCATGATCGGATTGGAAGCGATGGTAACGATGGAGAGTGAAGTGAAAGCCGCAGCCACGCTGAGGCCTTCATCCTTCCTAGTCCAGAAAATTGCTGAAATGATAACGATAACCGGAGTGAGGGACACGGAGCTTGTGGCAAGGCCATGCAGATAAACCTGGATCCAACGAAACTTGACGGACAGTCTCAACTCATGAGCTCTCAGTTCCTGCAGACGAGACAGGAAAAAGTCGGCCAAGCCCATCATTTTTACGCCCTTGATCTGGCCCAGCATGTTGGCGGTATCGCCGACGCGGTGCTGGATGGCAGTATTCCACAGAACCTTGGCTGGTCCGAGCTTTGGTGCGATAACACCAGCGCAGATAGTCGTGAGCAAAGCAGGAATGAGGATAAACAGACTGGGAACGCCAACCTGTCGATACAGGAGGAAAAGAGACAGAGGAAGCTCGATGAATGCGGCCCAGATATCGTGAATAACAGCTCCACCAGTGGCAATGCCTTCGACGTCGGTGCTCATTAGCGTGACGGGAGCCATGTCGCGAATTCCCGAACTTTCGAGCTCAAGTGTCTTCTTGAATACAAGAGATACGAGGCCGCCGCGATACATCGTGAGGAGCTGAAAGGTGGCGTGGCGATACCAGGCGTTGCTCACGGCAAGTCCAATGTACACAAGCACAGTTGCACCAATGAGACTGGCACCTTCATTCTTGTTACGCTTGTCTCCTTGTGCAACATAGCCAACGACAGAGTTGATCAGGAAGGGCTGGGAAAGGGTGAATCCGCTGTAGAGTAGTCGAGGGAGTATACCGGCGGCAAACTGGCCTTTGTAAGCCAAGAAAGTGCACTTGAGCAAACTGCTGTTGCTCTTTTTGTCGTCTGACACCAGTTAGATGCGTTAAAAACAATATCAAAATACCAAAAAAGGTTGCATACCTGCGTCCCAAACCTTTTCCAACTTCCTGCGCAAGTCGCGCGAATCGAACTTGGTGGCAATGGGGCCAATGTGATTCACATCCAAAGTAGACTTGTAGCCAAGAGTCAAAAAGCTGTTCAGCCACCAAAATACGCTGCGACTGATGAAACCAGCACGGGTTTCGCGAGACTGAGACTTTTCGCCAGCCAAAATAGTTTTCGGCGTTTCTTCCAGTGCGAGGAGACACAGGCGAACAGCAAAGGCGGCTGTCAGAACACCAGCCAGCGATGGCTCATGTGAGCGGATCCAAGCCGTTCGAATAGAGGCAACATCGAGAATGCTGCTGACGAGCAAATAGATGTTGAGAAGGAAAGACTGGCCTGGCGATCGATTGTGTTCAAAGTAAGACACGACGAGAATCACAAGGCTCTCGAGTACGCCCAAGACAGCTTCCGCAATGGATGTCTTGGCCTTTGCGGTTTTTGGCAGACTCCACAGGGCTAAAACGGCAATCTGCAGTGCCACGAGGATCCCTGCCGTTGCCTTTCAAGACAAGATGTCAGCTATTTTGGCTCATGGCCGTCATCTACAGTTTTCTTACCAGCTTTGTGAATAGTAGTTTGCGCGAACCGACGCAGGCTTTCTTATTCCACAGTTGCGAAATGCGGTATGGTGCGGCGAGTAGAAATACACCCGCTGGCAGCAGCGAGAACATGCTCTGCTCAAAGACCAGCGTAAAATCAAAGTATCCGGGCAACTGCGGCCCGAAATCATTGTCGCCAGCAGCCATGATGTATGTTTCTGGGCTGCTAGTTGATGCCGAGACAATGATTCAAGGTGATAGAGATTCTGCTCTCCTTTTTTCCGAGCCTCATCCTTGGGCGCGTCAGCCTTATATTTCCTCCATCCCGTACGGACTGGGCTAGGTGGCAATCCCGGCGACATGGGCTCTCGGAGTCTACGTACGGCCCGGCGCTGATGCGTAACTGGCGAATTTCGTTTGGCCCGGCGCTAGCTTTGCGGAGATGTTACCAGCTAGCGGGAGCGGTATCCGGGCCACAGCACAATCTCGAATCAGACCATCCAGTCCGCGTGGAGTTTGCCAGCAAGGCTGTTGTTGTACTCGTCTGTCGTATCATCCTTACCGTTTACAGTTTAGTGGGAAGCATGCGGCCTACGTATGTGACTGCGTAGGGCTGCGTGTCACTGAGATGACTCGACGCGGCGGGACGCAGACACGTCTTTTGAAGCAAGCAGCTTTTACCTCATCATTACGAGTGCGTCTGCAATGGCCCAGGAGCCCTACTACATACTGAGAGTACTGATACGCCAGAAATACACAGGAGAGCACTACAAAGTTGCAAGTCTGGGGAAATTTAGGGAGCGCCCACAAGGCTGTCTAGTGGAGCTGAAAGGGACGGGTTAAACGCAAAAATACACAGAAGGATTCATTCGCTGAGAGTGCCTTTGAGAGGGACAAAGAAAAGTCCGACAGCAAAAGCCTAAACCAAACTTTCGTCTAGCGCTAGTGAACGATGTAGCCTCGTCGCCTTGTCATAGCTTGCGTGGCCGTGTGAAATTGTGCTGTGCTGACGATTACTTAAAACGGATTGATCAGCCGCTGGCCTGAGAGAAGGGTACGCGAGCCGCTGGGCACTGCTTAATTTTTGCCTACCCAGATTCCAGTGATCTTCCAGGCATCACTACAAGAAATAAGCATAGTTTTATCATCTTCGTAAATGAATAGTTCTTGATATAATAGCTGGGAGGAAGCTAAAAACAATCTGTATTTTGTCCCTCTCTTGCAGCTAGGAAAGAGTATCGATTTCCCGAGCACATTTGATTCTCTGACCCCTTGTTCTGGCATTGTAAGACCACAATAGCTGTGTTTTTTATCCAATGGAGTTTAAGCAGTTCTACTGCGCTATCGCGCAATGCGAAGAATTGCAGAGGCGATGGAATTGCATGCTTCAATCGGTCAAAAGCTCAATTACTCCCAGTGCAACTGATCCATACGTTTATAGTAGCTAGCGTCCGATTCCCCCACCTCTCTTGGGGTGTCGATGGCCATCTTGCAAATCTTGTGGCAGATGGGGGGGTCACACGGGGGCCTTTGACATCTGGCTGTAAGCGCTTGGCCGTTGGAGTAAGCGACCTCCCAGTCGCCGCTCGTTGGGCGCTCGGGCAGCTGCAGGTCCGGGTTGCGCTTGTTCATTTCGCGGGCGAAGAAGAGCCGGGCATGCGCCGGGTTGAACGTGAACACCGTCTCACCAGTGGCGCCGTCTCGGACCTCCGCCGTGGCAGCGCGCTCGTCGATGTGAATGTACTCGCCAGGATTCTGAACGTTGGCGCGCTCAATTTGCTCCTTGATGCTCCTGGAAGTTGCTTCATCATAGCGAGGATCGATGAAAGATACCTTGTTAGGCCCGGAGTGGGCAATAAAGGAGCTCTCCGGTGACATCATCTGGAGACCACGGGGAGTGTTGATAAATTGTGGCTGGAAGTCTCTGCGTTGAACCTCTTGAGATGCAACCAAGGCTGCCGTGGGTTCAGGAAGACCCAGAAAGGCGACGAAAAGAACATTAAAAATCATTGTAGCTTTTATATGGATTTTTGATAAGTGAATATGTTACTTTCGAATTTCATTCTCTGGAGATGGCACAAACACATATCAAACCAGGAGTTGTTGAGGGGGACCGGGGGTTTATATTAGTTCAACGAAGAAACCCAGAAGCCAGATTTTTTACATTAGTAGCAGCTGTCTATAAACAGAGATGATAGCTTGACTGGGGCTTTGATGCTCACAAGTGAAGGATTGGTCTGCAGCCTTGATTGAAGCCGTGATATCCGTCCACGGCAAGCCACACGACTCCAGCGAGAAGGTGGCAACGGCGCTTTGGGTATACGTGCAGCCTATGTATTATTGGTTTTATTTCTATCACATTACTAGATTGTCTAAAGAGAGGAGCTCAGCTCTAAGTCGGTATTGTTCCGCAGTAGCAACTGATGCTTGCACTGGTTCGATCAGTGCTATCCGACCCGATGAATTGATAAGAAGCATTGAGGCCAAAGCATATACACGATATGGGCGAGTAGGGCATAGAGGCGACTCTACGTGCCTTCCTATTTAGAAAAGCGGAGCACTTCTGTAATGCCGGGATTACACGTCGATTGCGAAGAACTTGCAGAGGCTGGCTCATCATTTCCCCCGACGGGATCTAGCCTGAGCAAGGTGTCGATATAATAGCATTTCACCTCGACTACAGCTGGCTGCTATTAGTAACAGAAATTAACGATCAATTAAAAAGCCAGTGAGTGAGTATAACATGCGTAGGATCACTGCCCAAGCCAAGTCTCCATATGGCCGCTGACAGCCTCGAAGCCTAGAGCTTGACGGGTGTGCTTCTCTGACTTTCCGTTTCGACGCAGCCACAAATCCTTCAGTCAAAATAGCAGGCTTGAACGGCAAAATGTAGCCGAATTAGATAGGAGATGCGCGCCACTTGGCACGTGGAATGGCCGACCAAAAAAACCGTGTCCGTTTACAGGGTTGCCTGGCAGAAGCTAAATTATATGTGCTGGCGCGAGAGAAGCACTGCCACTAATATAATAAATAATCTACAGTCTGCGAATAGATTTTGGTAAATGCAACGAAAACTAGTTACACATATGAATATTCTAGGCCAGATCAGGATGGGTAGATCGATAGAGGGTAGACGTAGGCTAGTAGGCCTGCTACACGATGGTGGCCATAGCGACAGCAATAAAAAAAGCCAAATACGAGACTTTGAGAATGGCTGAAACTCATGAAATAATTTGGAACCAGCAGTCGAGCCGTTTGGGCAGGTGCAATAGTATGCCATTACTGGGCATCGGGCTCGCTCATGACTAGCGTTGAAGCTATCTCAGGCTACCTGCCCGCGTGGCTTGCTGCGTCTGAGGCGAATAGACACCGAGGACTTGTAAAAAGGCGAATGACACAGTTTACGATAGTTTGGGAGGAGAATAATTAGGCCATTTAGCTTTCGTAAGCTCCTTCTCTATTTTCTCCCATTCCTTATTTTCTTTTCCTGCTTTTCTACCGTGACCCCTTCTCCTCTCCGCTCTGTTCTCGACAAAGGAAGCAAGCTCTTTAATATAGACTTTAGATTAGAGGTTTTGGAGAGTTGGCGTAAACTTTATTTGAGAAGTTATCAAACTGCCCTCGTGAAAAACGCATCCGACGTCAGGCCACGGGGCAAAAGATCCAAGAAGTATTGACACCGATTCTACCACGGCATTTAGATTTTCAAGCCCAAAACACGCTTCATCGCACTTCTGCAAAGCAAAAAGTGGTAGGAGAATTTCGTATTTCGGCTAACTCTCTAATCAAGCATATCTCTTATTTTCTTTCGCAAAGGGCTTATCACAGTCCTGAAGGTTTCCTGAGTCTGCTGGCCCTCTAGTCGCGACTCTATCAATCATGTATTGTTACGAAACTCTTATTAACCTGCTAAATACTTCTTTCATAAAGCTACACTACGGTAGTGGTGTGCTGAGCGGTGCTTTTTGCCTCTCGATGTCCCATCTCCAAGCCCCCATGCGGTTGTGCTGCAACAGCACGAGCGCGAGCATAGCCAGCAACAGTCCAGGCAAAAGTAACAATGAAAAGAATCCTAAGGCCGTTATTATATGGATCTTATTACTGTTGCTGTTAAAGTTTGGGAAAGTGCATCTCACCACTCTAAAGCACCAAGACCGGCCACCGCAGCGGCAGCATCACCTCTCCACTTGTATGCACGAGCAGTCTTCTTATCTGCGCAGTTATCATAAAAGCCATAGTAGTTGCCTCCGTAGGAGCTATCACATTTTTTGTTGGCATCCATGTTGGCCTGTTTCATCAGCGGATCGATGGCGCCTCTGCGTGCTGCCGTAAGAGCCCAGGTCGAGAGCCATAGGACTAGCATGATCGAGTCTAGTGCCATCACAACAACAACATGGTGCAGCTTGCGAAGAACATGCAGCTTCTCGGTGAGCACGGCGTATAGCAGAACTAGCCACGTAAGAACCGACTGTTGGTAGAAATCAGTCATCAAGACTCTCATGGAAGGGCCAGTAAGGGACATACTATGGCAACGCCAAGCGCGGCTGGATCACTCATGCCCAGGAGCGCGAGTATAAGCACGTCGGCGGAGAGAATAGCAGCAGAAAGACTAAGTATGGCGAGAGATATGACAAACTGTAAAATTCGAACGATGAGGAGCCATTTCGGCGTTTCAAGGCCCCGGATAGAATAATGATGGATTGGTGGCGGTTGCAACACGGTTGCCTGCGTCTGCTGATACTCCATGACTGTTGACCTGAGGAATTGGCACAGGTAAAAGTGCGTTGATTGACTATAGTCTTTTCAGGAAGTTATAATTGCGGGCAAAGTAGAAAGGGGTCGAGAGATTTTAAATGCAACGGGGTCAAAAGAAAATTTGGCAGTGTTTCTGGATTATACGGGCCGCCGAGCCAAGCGCGGGAGGTATCTGCCGTGCAGAGTGAACTAGGGAGGTCTATTTAGTTTCTTCTTGGCAAAATGCTACCAGAATAGAAAAATCAGCTTCTGCTGCTCAGTGACAGTCCCTTCCCGTAGATAGTAACGGACATATCTTTTTCTCGCGCTTTAGGCCGAATCAAGCTGCCTACTCAGCCTGAGGCTGCGGCTGAAGCAACACACGCATGCAGCTGATCGACCCTGGCAACACATGGAAGAATCTCTGGGTGTATCATAGCTTTTGCAAGAAATATGGCACGCCCGATCTCGGACCGTGCATTCATGATAGCCACCGAATAGCCCGCCAAACTTGGGCCACCGCCTTGTGGACCACGTTGCGCCCAAAGAAGGGGGAAATAAACGTTTTTTTACTTCGGGCCGCCATTAAGTTCTGCATGTAAATTCAAGACAATACTTCTATTTATATGAAGCTACGCAGATCCTTGCTGAGCTGAGCTCGGGCTGAAGCGCTGTCACTCTCAGCTCATGCAGCTAGGGTGTGTGCCGGGCCGTGAGACAAATGGGAATTCCGGCTGCTCTCAGTGCGACATGAAACACCTTGGCGTTGCATGGGCATGCAATTCTGCATTATGTGAAAGTGTTCTTTCATTCTGCTCCTTTTCTTCTCCATTCCAATACCGCATTTGCTCTTGCCGTGCCTTTACACTCCGCGAAGACTGTTGTTGGGCGCAGCACAATGGCTCTTTTTGGCGCAGCTCTTTCACTGCTGCTGCTCCTTCTTCCCAGTATCTGCACCGCAGAGCTTGTCACGATTAGTGGTAATGTACCGCAGACCGCGCACAGGTGTGTTGGGAGATGTCTCGACGACAGCCTCTACACAGATATCGGCTACGCTCTGAACTGCGCCAGAAACTATGACAACAGGTGCTACTGCCCGACGGAAGCTCCCCTGGTCAGCAAGGCAACGTCTTTCATAGACAAGTGCGCTTCGGCATCGTGCGCCGCCGGCGACATCAAGGTGGACAGCCCGCTTATACTGAGTATCTACGCCACGTACTGCTTCAATGCAGGGTTCACGCAACCCGCCATTGCGCCGACGGACGCACCTGCCGGCAGCCCGACGCCGAGCTCGCCGCAACGGAGCTCCTCGCAGCCGAGCAAAACGTCGGAGGATGAGCCGGGCACAACAACCCAGTGGACGACGGTGACGGCAACAAAGACTGGCGCCGGCGTAAAGTCATCTCAGGGTACGTTTCTGCTTTGGGTGCTAGCAGCCGCGCTATTTGTCCAATAGTTTTTCTTGCGGCCCTGTATGCCCGTGGTAAAAAGAATTTTCTCTTCTCGTGTTATTTTGTTCATGGAGCTCATGTCTGTTTTCAATAGCAACCGTGCACTCAACCACGACAATCTTCAGCGGCGAAGGAGGTGGAGGGAGCGCAGGCGCCGGGGGCTCAGGCAACAATCCGGGGGTGAAGATTGGTGTTGGTGTCGGCGTGGGTGTTGCTGGCCTAGCAGCCCTTGGTTTTGGCTTGTGGTTCTACCTACGGAAGCGTGCAGTGCGCAGGAGACACGCCGAGGCAGCGACCGCGTCACGGCGGCGGGAGCAGGAGGAGTGGCAGTCCCAGCAACCACCGCTAGCCCAGCTTGGCCAGTCTACACGAGACGTCAAGGCTGCCTCGCCACAAACAGCTTACTCTGTTTCTTCTGTCTCTCCGCCGCCGATGAGGCAGGAACTGATGAGCGACGGACACAACCGGTACGCTGAAGCCCCGGGTCACCATGAGAGCTCCTCGCGGCATGAAGCTCCAGACCAATCTGTGTCGCCGTATTATGAGATGCCTGCCAATGTTGCAAGGTAAAAGTCTCAACAGCTTGCCCGTAAATTATATGTATATAAGTCATACATAGCCAGATTTAGTTAGTGTGGAGTTGTAATAAAGCAGAAATATAGACTATGCCGATAGCCATGGCTGATTTCTAGAGTCACGATACGTCTGTTTCTTAGAAAGTAAGTCAGGTTGGGAGAGTAACACGTATAAATAATAGCAATATATTAGAATTAAAATCGAATGATAAGGAAAGACCTGAAATAATATCGACTGTTCCTAGGCCACACACACAAACAGCCCCGATAACGTTTGTTGTAAGTGATCGAACCAGACTAGCTCACCAACTGTGCAAAGTGCTTCATTTTTCGCACCCGCATCGTTTTCAACGTCTAATTAGTGACTTAATTAGGATTCGCTAAGAGAATATGCTTTACAAAATTGTTCGGCTCCGCGCTCATATTGTCTAAATCATTCTGTCTTCAACATGAAGTACTGGTAGGAAATATGGAAACGCAGATTAGCGCTACGACAGCGGGTGGCCATCGTGGCTCGGCACCAGCCGCTTCCGAAACATAGCGCCACTAGCAACATTATCAATCTCAACAGGCTTCCTCTCGGTTTCTTTTCTCTCATCGCAAAACAAAAAGGAATTTCTCAGTGGCGTCACTACAGAGCGTCCAAACACACAATTCAACACCATGGCAGCCAGCCCCATAACGCTCAACCTCCCCTCCAAGTATGGCGGCACCGCCAACGCGACGTCATCGCCGTCGCTGGACGCTCTCACCGGCACCTGGACCGTGACGCACTCGACGCTGTCCATGTGGCGCAGCGCGCAAAACGTGCGCATCACCTACAAGCCGCTTGAGCCCAAGGCCGACGGAAGCGACCGCCTGGACGACCTGGTCGAGTACGAGCCGGCCGGCAAGCAGGGGGTGCTCAAGACCGTCGCCGGCGTCGACACGCGCTCGTCCGCCGACGGCGGCTGGGACTGGCGCGGCAAGGGCCTCCTCTTCTTCGTCACCAGCCACTGGGAGGTCCTCGGCCACGGCGAGAGGGCGGCCGCCGACGGCAGCGGCAGCAGCCCGGAGCGCTGGGCCGTGACGTGGTTCGCGCCCACGCTCTTCACCAAGGAAGGCATCGACGTGTACTCGAGCCGCAGGGAGGGCATCTCGGAGGAGCTCTACGCGGAGATTAACCAGGCGCTGCTCAAGATTGACGCGCAGCCGCTGGTGGATCTGACCAAGAAGGACATGCGTCCTGTGGAGATTAAGCTGCCGTGGACGGAGAAATGAGGCCTTGCTGATGCGCATGGGTATGAATGTACGCGTTGATATCTGTATTATGTACAATATAATAGACAGCAATTCCATAGATGCTAAAAGGGGTATCATTTTTGTCGTTTCTCGTCGCCATCATGTCTACGGTGTCTCTCCTTCTCTCGCGATCTCGATCGATGCCGATGGCGTCTTTCGCGGTCTCTATCCCTGCTCCGGTCGCCATCGCGGTGACCATGTCTGGACCGCTCCTCATCCTCTCTCCCACGCGAGCTTCTCCCATCCCTCGAGCTCCGTCGCCGGTCCTCTGACCTCGGCGACCGCGACCTCGGCGACCGCGACCTCGGCCGTCTCGAGCGATGGTGTCCGTGGCGCTCCCGCCGCTCGTCGTCCCGCCTCATCTGCCGCAGCTCCCGGTCCCGCTCGTCCTGGAACTTTTTGCGCTCGTGCCTGAGCTCGCGCACCTTGGCCGCCCCTTGCTTCATCATGGCGAGCGGGTCGCTCGCCGCGATGCGCTTCTCGTCGCGCTCTTTGCGCTGCGGGTCGTCGCGGCCCCAGACGTTCTTCATCACCTGCGATCTCGGCTCCTTGGCCCCGTCGGCGGCCGAGTACCACGGCGCGGCCAGCCCCGGCTGACCGCCGGCGTTGGAGAAGCGCATCGTGTACTGGTCCTCGTACTCGCGCTTCTTGCGGCGCGTCTCCTGCTCGGCCTCTTCGTTCTTCTCGGCGTGGGCGCGGCTCTTGTCGTCCCCGCCAAACAGGTCAATGTTGCCTCGGCGATCGACAATGGGCGCGGAGCTCGTCGTGCGCCTCGCCTCTGCGGCGGCGCGGCTCACGGCTTCCTCGCGCTCTTGGGCCACTCGTAGCTCAAAGTCGGTGTCATCTTCGCCGTGCCGCTTCCGCGGCCGCCTGCCTGCGCCGAGACTGTGCGATTGCCTGCTGGCGCCTCCGGCTGAGTCTGGCGCATCCGTCGTCTCTTCATCTTGTTCAATCGGAGGTGGTGTTTCGCCTCGTAGGATCGCCAGTCGTCTCGCCGCGTCGACCTCTTGCATGCGCTGCTCCTCGGCCTCCTCCGCCGCTTTGGCGTTGGCCTCGTCGCGGCGTACGCGCTCAATGTTGTCCTTGTTGTAGACATTCCATGACTTCTTTCCCAATAGGTGACTAGATTTTGCGTTAGAGGATTATTTATCGGAGTATAAGGAAATGACCCGCCCCCAGGCTACGTACAGAGGCATGTTAGCTTGGCCTTGTCCACGTTCGTGGCTTTGAAAAGACACTCGTTGTCCGCAATGCTGCAGATGATTGGGGTAGAAGTGGCGTGGTGTGGGCTTGGGTGAGCTACAGGCTCCACAGGGCATCGCTGCGTTTCGCTGTAGCGCTTGGTAGCGCTGGAGCTTCTTGCGGCGGCCATTGCTGGACGCTACTGCGTTGTTGTCTGGCATTCACTCCGAACCTCGACAATACTTGATTATAAAAGATGGAAGTTTGTTGTAATTTTATTACAAGGCTGGCGGTCACTCGGCAATTGATTTGTTGGAGTCGATGTTTCCAGGGGAGTGTCACCCATCGTTCTCATTTCGTTCTCGATTTACGCGCAGCTCAATGACGGCGCAGTGTCCTACCTGGTTGACAATCAAACTGTCTACTACAAACAAGCCATGAACTTATTACACAGAAAAAACAACCCTAAATGCACAGTGGAACAATGCAAACAAAGACGCTTCCTAACGAAGGTAGGCAGATCTTGCGCTGTGTATAAGTGACAAGTGGGGCTTCTACCGCACTCAGATGCGTCAAAAATTGATCACGAAAAACTTGGTTCTACTCATCAATCTCACTCCCAAGAAGCGCAAGTCCACCATAACAGTAACAATGAGCGACGCGGAAGACGACGGACTTCTCAACATTGAAGTCTCCGACGCGGAAGACACGCCCGCGCAGAAAAAGGCCAAGCGCACCGGGCAGTCGGAAGAGGAGTTTCAGGCTGTACGCAGCACATACGTCTCCAAGGTCCAGAATGGCGATGTAAGTATCCTGTTTTCTTTTGTTGAGCGTCTTCACAACTATTTGGGCAATTCTAATAATGTGACACAGATTTACAAGCACATTCAGCTACCCCTGCCTAGCAGCGCCAGCAAGATGGACATCCAAGAGGTGCTGCACGCCGTCGAGGAGCTCTACTTTTTCCGTCGCTACCAGGAAGCCGTCGACTTCAGTGGCGAAATCCTGCAGGGCGACTCGAGAGGTGTCTTGGACGCCGAGTCGCTGCAGCTTCTGGAAAAGTACGAAGTCAAATGCAAGGCAAAGTTGGCTCAAGCCTAACGGAAGTCTGCTTCGGATTGCTTCATGATTCTATGCTAGTAGAGGCAACGGCGATTTGTTCTAAGAAAAAAGCTGCCGCAAATAATAACTTCGCAACTTCGAAAAATGAATGCAGCAGATAAGAAAGAAAGAAACGAGTCTGCAGCACAATTCAAATACCCCATACGAATCCTAAGTGGCGCACAGCGCTTCCTCTTCACCTTGCCCACATGGAGCTTGATAGACCTTTCTTGACCTTCTGAGCCGGGGGCGACACGGACGCCGTTTTGGTCTCTTGAAATGCTGTCTTGATCTCGGACGAGACCGCCCTAATCTCTTGGGCTACCGGCGGGAGCACCACCCTGATCTCGTGCGTTGCTCTTGTTATCACCGAGGGAAACGCTTTGGTTTCTTGGTGCACAGGTGGCAGCATCATTTTGACCTCTTGAGGTGCTGCTTTTCGCTCCTGGGGAACCATTCTGACTTCTGGTCCAACTTCTTGGTGCACAGGTGGGACTGCCACGTTGACCACCAGTGGCACAGTCTTTGTCTCTTGGATCGCCGTCTTGATCACCTGCGGCACTGCCGAAACCATCTTGCTCTTGATTTCCAGAGGAAGTGCTTCGCCCATATTCTTCGGCACCAGAGCGGCGTTTTTGAGCTGCAAAATTTCGGAGGCGCTATAACTAATGCCGCCCCCTGGGCTTTTGATTCCGCGATCGAGCGACCTGAAAACCTCCATGGTCTGGCTGGACATGAGTGGAGGCCCTCGTGCAGCGGCGTTCTTGAGCTGCAGATCTCTGAGGAAACGCAGAATATCAACCAAGCCGCGCCTTGTCTCGTCAGCGTCCGAGTCCAAATGGCCCTTGTTAAGCCACTCTGCGAGCGCGACGTCGCTGGGTTGCTCGCCTGAAGAGGGGATCGGGGCCACGGGAATCGAGCAGCCCGTAATCTGGAAGTATGCAGTCCGCACAATGACGTTGATATTGTTGATGACTTCGTCAAGACTGATGGCGACTTTGCCGTCTGGTTTCTTCGCAGCCACCTCGACCAGTTGGCTGCTTCTGAATCGCGGTGATGCTTCAGGAGACGAGTCTGGTGAGTCTGCACACAGGAGCGACTTTTGCAGTGGTTTTGGAGTAAATTTCGGCGCAAAAGGCTTCGCCGTGGCCTTGAGAGGCTGCGGGGTTGCGGGCGCTGCTGTTGGCTTTGGAGCGGGACTAAGCTTCAAGGTTTTGCGGAGAGCGATTTGGACGCTCTCGAGCACTCGAGCAAGCCTCTCTGCCGTTGAAGGCGCGAGTGGTTTGACCGTATACACATTGCAAGGTTGATTCGCAGATGCTATTGTCTTGATGATGCAGGAGGTACCGTAGATGACTGGCGGTTCGAGCGTCAAGACGCTCAAGCAAACTGACGGTTTGTCGGGTGCTGTCAACATGAAGAACGCGGCGTCATTGTGGATGCTGACTGCAACGCAGAAGCTTGCGTCAGGAACAACGCGATGTCCCTCTTGCAGAGATACTTGGCATTTCCCAGTATCGAGTATGGTGTTTTGTGGCGGGGTTGTCGGTGCGGCACGCGCTGGTGTCGTGGGCGGAGGTGCAGGTGCGGGTGCGGGAGCAGCTGGCGCTACTCGCAGTGCCGGCGCGACTTTCGGAATCTCGAATCGAGTAGCTGGTTGATACCTTGATTCGTTGAGCTAAGAGCATGTCATATGGATCCTGTACTCACCCTTTGGCTGCCCATGGTCGGGCATTAAGATCGGTCAACCCTTGCATCTGCTGAGATTCCTCGTCGACGATTGCAGCTACAGCTAGTTAGCTCTGAACAACAATACACGCTCTGTAATTTCGCACTTGACCATTTGTTGTTCAGATCTCGTTTAATACGAGGATCGTAGTTCCTTGATTCGTCAAATTGAGGCGGAATATACGACAGCCCCCTTTTATCCACATTGCTTAGGGGAAGCTCTTCCTGGCGAGATCTGCCCAGATCTGCCTATTATTTGCCTTTTGTTAGTCATGGTCTGGAGTTTGGGAGAGAGCGTTTCGTGCCTGGATGGCCGCGATCAAGTCTGCAGGCACCGCCATGGCGGGGTCCTTGCCAAACACCGATACTTCAGTTGCCGTTGTGACTCTCTCCTGGTTTTGCTTCGAATCTTGATATTCCGGTTCGAGGAGTCGTTTGTTGTGATGTTGAGAAATGTGTGAGATTTTGAGAGCTTATGATGCAAAGAGGGAAACGGTGTTTTCAGCGCAGAGGTGATTGCCAGCTGGCGGCCGGCAACCGGCTGCTGGCGGTGACGACCTTGCAAACGGGCACCTGACAGCATTCACTCGCACCGATAACGGGCACTCTCAATCATCTTCATTTTGCATTCAATCATTCTATAACTTTTTTTATACGTTTCAAATAATCCATCACAGCCAGCGCAGGCTGAACACCTCGTCGCCGTGACGCGAGTTGCCCACCTCGACGGTGTCGCTCTTGATGCTGGTCGGAATGATCTCCTTCTTCTCCAGCACAATGCGGCGCGTCGTCTGGGGCAGCTTGTAGAACGCGCGGCCGTTGTTGCTCAAAAAGTTGTCGAGCTTCTCCTGCGTGACGTCGGCGTCGGCCAGCACGCCGCGCTCGATGCCCTCCTGCAGGGCGAGGACGACGAGCTGGGTGACAAACGGCTGAGTAAAGACGCCGGCGGGCGCCTTGCCCTGCTCGGCCGAGGTCTTGTTCTGGATGGGGTGGGGGGCGCTGTCGCTGCCAAAGAAGAACTTGGGGTTGCCGCTCATGGCGGCCTTGAGAAGAGCGTCGCGGTCGAGAGGCTTCTTGGGGATGGGCTTGCAGAAGGCAAAGGGGTCGCAGCAGGCATCAGCCTCGGTGAGATACAGGTGGTGGGCAGTAATGGTGGCTTCTGGAGTTAGTCTCTGTCCTTAGTAGCAATAATGCGAGGTACATACCACCAACGTTGGGGCCGCAGGCCTTGACAGCCTCGACAGCAGCAGAGGTAGTGCAGTGCTCAAGCTGTTGACGGTCAGTTGCTTGTCTAGCGGATAGCTTAGGCATGCTCACAATAATACGCAGCTTGGGGAAGCGCTCATGGAGACTCTTGAGAGTGGGCAGGAAAGCCTCCTCAAGAGTCATGCCGGCGGGAGCGAGAGCCTCGAGGGCTTCACCGTGCAGGTTAAGAACTGATCTGGTTAGTTACTGCTCGGGTGATGAAAGGGACAAACCCCTTACCCATGTCGTTTCTCTCCATAGCCTCGAAGGTGTCATAGAAAGCCTTGAGGTCAGCAACACCGTTGTCGGAGTTGGTCGTGGCACCTAAGCAGTTAGCAAATATTCCCAGCATTCTACCAGATTGACATACCCTGGGGATACAGCTTGACGCCGGTAACGCCGGCGGCGGCAGCCTTATCAATAACATCGGGAGTGACAGTAGAGTGAAGCTACCACGAATCAGCTTGGCGTCAGATGTGGTGAGCACGCCCACTTACGAAGAGGGACATGAGGTAGTTGACGTTGGGGTTCGCGGCTAGAAGCTTCTGCTTGTATTCGAGTGCCTTGATACGTCAGTCTTGTGAGTTACAGGGATAGTTGCGGTAAATCTACGAAATTACTCACCATCTCAACAGTGGTCACCGGAGGGACCTGCAGTCATTAGTATACAGCCGCTAACAGGAATTTGAACACATGTTCCATCAAACCCAGGACAGATCAAGACGTACAAGGTTTGGCATGCTACATCATTTTAGTTGAATTAGCAATGTGATCCTTTCATGATTTTGGGCGACTTTTAATGACTTACACAAAGGCCGTGTCGACGCCGCCAGTGGTCAGCGTGGGCGCGACAAGATCCATCATGTCGCCCTGGCGCAGGTGGACGTGCATATCCGCCGTGGCAGGCAGCTCAATGCGCTGGACGTTTCTCAGATCCATTATCTCGAGTTTATTCGATCTGTTCTTTTATATCGGGCAATATTTGGAAATAAAATCAACAATGGAAAGAGGCCCAATTGTCCCGCAATGGCACTGAAAATTGGTTCGGCATCACGTGGAGGTCCCACAGCATTTCTTCAAGTCAAACGTAAATCTACAATCTTGGACATTTCACTGGGAAAAAAACATGCATTGAGACAAATGTTTAAAAATAGAAATTCATTATATTTGGATATCATTTACATCAGCACATGAGTCATCCCCCGCAGAGCGTAAGAAGAGAGAAAAAACACTATACACAATGCAGCGCTTAGAAGAGCCACGAAACGTAGCGGTGGTAGAACTTGCGAGCTCCTCTGCTCTGGGCGCGATCAAGCTGCAGGTTGGCGAGGTACTCGGCCTCCTCATCGTCGATGATGTGCTTGCCAGTGTAGAAGTCAGCCTCGTGAGGCTTGACGGGACGCGACTTGGTGTAGAACATGTGGCCAAACAGGAAGATGAGGTACACGGGGATGCCAATGTAGCCGGTGATGAAGTCCTTGTAGGCAAACTTGGTGTCCTTGGTGTGGATAAAGACGGTGAAGTTCTTGGTGAGGCAGATGAGGCAGCAGAAGAAGAGCGCGACGACGGTGCCCCAGTAGCCCTGCGGCGCGATGAAGGGCATGGACGTGTCGGGAATGTTTTGGGCCTTGCGCGCCTTGATAAAGTACAGGTGGGTGACGAGGATCGAGATCCAGGCCAGGAGGCCAAAGACGGTGGTCAGGTTAACAAAGTAGCTGAAGACGGTCTTGGAGTCGCTGCTGACGTTCATGAAGGCGAGGCACGCGAAGAGGGCGGCGGTGCCGAGGGCGACGTAGGGAACGCCGCGGCGGTCGGTGCGCTTGAAGATGGCGGGGGCCGACTCGTCCGAGGCGAGACCGTAGAGGGTTCGGCTGGCAATGTAGAGATCCGAGTTGGAGGCGGAGAAGACAAAGACGAGGATGGAGGCGTTGATGATGTGCGGGAGCACCTTGACGCCGGCCAGCTGGGCGGCGACGACAAAGGGCGACGAGGCGGCCGAGGCACCCTTGGAGCTCTGGGCGTTGGCGAAGGCGAGCTCCTTGGAGTTGTAGGGGACGATCATGCCGACGAGCAGGACGCTGAGGCAGTAGAAGACGAGGATGCGGTAAAAGGTCAGGCGGATGGCCTTGGGGATGGTGCGGCGCGGGTTCTGGGCCTCGCCGGCGGTGACACCGACGAGCTCGGTGCCGAGGTAGGCGAAAGTGGCGTTGACCATGACGGACCAGAAGCCCAGGAAGCGACCGAGCGAGCCCGTCGAGTAGCCCTTGAGCTCGGCGAACGCGCCCGGGTTGGACCAGTAGCGGAAGCCGGTGGCGTCGTGGTTCGGGCCGCCGCCGCAGGCGATGATGAGCGAGAAGAGGATGATGCCGATGACGACGATGACTTTGAAGGAGGAGAGCCAGAATTCGAATTCGCCAAAGAACTTGATGCCGCCAAAGTAGTTGATGCAGAGGATGGCGACGAGGAATATGGCGACAAACACGCCCGGGTTCACCTTGTCCGGGCTTACCCAGTATTGGATGACGAGGGCAGCCGCTGTCAATTGGTTGGGCGTGATGACGAGATACTTCATGAGATAGCTGGAGAGAACAAAATCAGCATATGTAAGGCGTAAAGAGTGAAAAAGCTTTTGGATCATTTTTGTTTTTCATGACTTACCACCAGCCGAGCGCAAAACCGAGAGAGGGATGGCAGTAACGAGTAGCGTAACCGGTGAAACCAGCGTGGAGGGGCAGCCAGGCGGCCATCTCGCCGAGCGCGGCCATGACCATGAAGACGAGACCGCCGACGAAGAGGTAGGAGATGAAGAGGGAGCCGGGGCCGGCCTGGGCGAGGGCCTTGCCGGTGCCGACGATGAGACCGGTGCCGAGGGCGCCGCCAATGGCAATCATGCTGATGTGGCGGGCCTTGAGACCACGATGCAGCTTCGAGCCGGGGTCCGTCTCGAGACCGCGGATGTGCTGGCCGCCAGCGTCGATCGGGCCGCCCGTCTTTTCATGCTGGCCGGTCTCGCCACCGTAGACGTATTCCTTGTCACTCATGGTGAAGGTGACGAAACGACTTGCAAAGTCGTTTAGACGCTCGATGTGTGTACGGTTTCTTGTGTGTATGTAGTAGAGAGGGAAAAAAGAACGAGGAGTGCTTTTGGGGGGAGCACAGCAGCCTTTGTTGGTGTTTACGCGATATGGAACGAGGTAGGCAGCCTTATCTCGCTGTTGCGATTTGTGAAATGTGGCAGAGGATGGTGAAGAAACACTGAGCCGCCCACACAGAAAGGAACGAAGCAACAGAAGAAGAAAAGAGATGGACCAAGTCAAGAAGATCTTCTACGAAGAGAGGGATGAGGGGGGGAGCTGGGGGCCTTTTGTAGGTCCATCCCATTTTCTCCAATAAGCCCCAGTACGGGCATCATCCCCAGCTGAGCTTCCTGTGTCGCCTCACCCCAGAACCGGGCTTGAGCGACGCCGTTTCGCTCGGCTCAAAAGTGAACACTAAACTAGATAGACAGGACCTAGACCGGGGGGGGAAGGGTGGCACAGGCCATGATGGTGGTGTGCAGCAGCATGACAGCGCCGCCCAATAGATACTTGATACGGAAAACTAACCCACCCTGGGACCGTGGGGCCCCCGACTCGTGGGGTTGTTGTTGCTCGCAGGAGCGCGCGCCCAACAGTGAATGAACATGGGGAACACACGACCAGGCTGGACAAGAGTCAGACGAGAGAGAGCCCATTCGAATGCCGGCCGGGCCATTGGGGGTGGGAGAGAGAGAGAGAGAGCGGGTTATTGGGAGGATCCACGCTGGTCCGGCGGTGGCGCGCACACTTAATCTCTGCAGCCAAAAGGGAAGAAGATTGTGGCAGGCTGTGCCAAGTAGGCACTAAGAAGCTAGGGCGCGCGGCGGCATGTTTGGTTGTCCAGTCTGGCCTGGTTTTTTTTTTTTTATACCTTTTGGTCTGGTGTCTCCTCCCACACACACACACCCCAGGTCTAGGCACCGCTTCCGCCAAGCAATTTCTCCAGGCTAAGAAGAATGGGGTTTCCGAGGATTCGCGCTCCGCTGATGAGAGAGGGGGGGTGTTGGACTGGGCTCGGCTTTTGAGCGTGTTGTGTTTTTTTTATCCCTATCTGCAAGGTTTTTTTTTTGGTTCTGCTCCCTGCTTTGGGACATGGGGGGATAGACAAGAACTCGCAGCGACAAACGTTATCTGGCGTTGCACTCATCTGAAGAAAGCAGTGGGCATCCTGCAGTCGAAGCTGAGGAGGCGAGAACGCGTGGGCGGCCTTGCGGGGGTTAGCAGCTGAGAAAGTTGCACTGCTTTGTTGGACACACGCGCGCGAGGCAGAACGGCAAGAGTCTAACTAAGCTTCAACTGGGTTAACCCTTGTGCGTGTTCTATGCGTTGGAGCCTGCATGAAAGGATTCGGCCCGCTAGCCTGGTTGTGGTCAAGTGAGCTGGTTGCTTCTTTTTCTTCTTCTTCTTCTTCCCCTCGCCGCCTGCTGCTCATTCTCCAAAAAACGCTTCCGTTCTGTTTTTGGGCCTGTCGCCCGGCTGCTGCTTGGGCTTGTCAGATAAGCCACGTCGGACAAAAAGTGTGGGCATTGCATGTTTCTACCCGGAGGGCTGGCTGACGGGTGAGGAAAGCCAAGCAACTAGTTCACTGGAGCCCAGCGCAGGCAAATACATACGCTGTTCGAGGTGTTTCCCATTTCTAGTCTGCTCTTTTGCGAGCCAGATTTTCTATCTGCCTGGGCGGAAGCCACTGAAAAGCCCCTCTCTCTCTCTCTCTCTCTCTCTCTCTATCAATAAAAGCGCCATCTCGTTGAGATTCTCCTCTCAGGCCCGCCTGCCCGCCCTCTCTATCTTACCCTTCATCAAAGTCATGATAACCCACCTCCCCCGTCCAACCCCGTATGAAAGCTTACTCGTGGGTATAGACGGAGAAATGAAGCGGCCTAGTTAGGGTTCATGCTCCCACTACTCCGTACTAGTGGTGAGAGAGGGCCTGGTTTCCGAGCCTCTCGTGGCTCTCTCCCCCTCCTCTCTTTCTCGTCCTCGTGGAGAAGCAAGGACAAGGGTTCTCCAAATTCCACGCTAGCGAAAGAGGGACTTAAGCTTGATTAGCATGTTTATCAGTGGATGCGACGCCTTCCAGAACGGCGTGCCTTCTCCACCGGCCTGCAGGCAAGCTAGGGTAACATGGCGCAGCCGCCGTTGCGGGTTTTTGTCCCTTCGCTTTTCAATTCCTATTGCATCAAACGGCAACTGTTTAGACAAATCGGCGCAAATCGAAGTTGCCGGTATCCAATGCCCAGGAACAGTTCGGGGCGAAACGGGTGAATGACTCGCGAGCGGGTGAGGCGAACAACAAAGAGTCAGTTTTGTTGGTGTGGTGTATCCGGTAGCGGCCCAATAGCCGCTACCCTGCACTGGGTGTGACACGACGTCCCCTCCGCGATTACTCGTAGCCAGATCACTGGGATCGTGGTTTTTAGTCAACAATTAGCGTCTTGTGGATTGTGACTTGGAATTCGAGGGGAGATTGCGGTTAAGGGTGGTTTTCAGTAGCAGGACTTGTACGAAAATGCTGAGTTGAACGTGAAGGTGCTGACCGCGGCGCAGAGTCAATCGAAAAATCGACGCATGTGTACTTTGAGGGCAATTCGTCGAACTGAGAGAAGGAATTCCCTTTCTCCAAGCCTGCACGTCTACGACTGACCTGGCTCTGGCTACCTTCCCTGCCAATGGGGGTTTGGAAGCTGAGAACGGCTCTGCAGCAGCAAATCAGCCTCTGCGTTCTGTCGTCTAGGGTAAATCGGGACGACGCGATTTGTTGCTTTACCGCTAACCTCAAGATAACTAGTCTATGGCATGTGATTTCTACTTTTTTTTGCAGCTAGTACTAAAGCCGGGGTAAGCCGCTCGCCGAGGGCCCTTTATGAGCCATGTTACGAGACTGCTGTCCGAGTTGCGACCAAAGATGGTCTGAAGTCATACCCAAATCAGCCGACAACGATAACCAAAAAAAAAAAAAACCGCCCTCCGAAAAAAACGCCTATACCAAATCTACGCCACTTGCAGTTGCAGCCCCCCTCGCCAGCCTAGCTTTGCGGGGAGATGTAACCAGCGGGACCAGGGGCTGCGCCTCCATGCTGTTGGATGCCCAAAAGCGTTTGCAATACTCGTCTTCGCATACCATTTTACTTTGCATTGCTCTCCTTTAATTTTTTTCTCCCTCTCTCTCTTGATTGGAATGGGAACAGTGATTGGAATAAAACCTTTTCTGAGGGAAATTATGGCATGAAATTGCCAAGATTTGAGGCTGTGAAATGCGAGGCCCTTTCTCGATGTTGGCACGCGACACCTCGGGTTGCTCGTAGATGTAGCAAGGTATAATCGACTCTACGCATTTGTACTAGAAACGGCTGAAAATGGTGTGTAAATAGAACCAAAAGAAGAAGAAAAAAACTACTGCATCATCTTGCAGATGTAGACATCTAAATATGGAATTGCCTAATTTGACGTCGTCGCGAGCATTGCCTACTGAGAGCTTCGCCTTGCTCACCTGCCAACTGCTTCGCCTCACAATTTCCCATCAACTTCCTTCTCAAGAAATCCTAAAAAAAAATGCTCCTCAGTAGCCTTCTTCTTCTCTTTTTTTCCAGCTCAGCACAGCTGGCGCCGCCACGCGCATAGGTGGCGTTCCCAAAACTGCCTTGGAGAACAGCCAGCCGCAAAAAAAAAAAGCCCGCGTGACACCTAGTTACCATCGCAACGCCTCCCTTTTCGCCCAGCTTTTGCTATATAAAAAAAGAGAATGCTATAATTATCTACAGCGTACCTTGAATTGTACAATATGCCAGGTGTGTAACAATGTTGGCGAAATTTTATAGCCACAGCCAAGCCAGATACATTGGCACAAGAGACATGGGACGACCACTTTTTTTCCCCCAAGATTTCTGGGCGTGGGATGGGGGTAGATGTGGATTGGCTGTCACCGTTGTCTTGGCCCGCTGGGCATCGCGAGATGAAATCTAGATCTGGGATTATTGACGCCTCGTCAGTGTTTACCGTCTTGGCTGAATCATTTCTTCCCGAGTAGATGATGCCGGCTGCATGAGCCCTCAACCCATGTCTAAAGCGTCGTCGTTAGTTATCGACTACTGTAGGCATGCACATCAAATCACATCAGTGCACAAATTGGTAGAAATACATCAATTGGCCAGACGCCTACTAGCCACTGGGTGCTAAATGACAACATTAAAAGTATGCTTTCCCAAGCTCTCCTGTTATTCCTGTGCGAGCTCTACACGTTGCCACCCTTAAAAAAAGATGCGTACCAAATCAAAACATTCCAAAATGCAATTCGCGAACCTATGTACGGGATGATAAAAAGAGGGTGTGCTTTTTTGTAGTTTTGTTGAATTTATTCTTTTCGACTTGCTTGCTGCCAGCTTAGTTGTCGTAACCAGCGCCGCGCTGCCACGGGCTGCTCGAGTTTTGCTGACGCGCCTGGCGGGTTGGACCGTTGGGATCCAGGCTTGGGCTCGGACGTCCCGAGGGCGCGGGGGACGGCGAGTGACGGCCAAAGGAGCGCTGAGACTGATTGTTCAGCGAGCCGAGGACGTGGCTGTGGGGCTTGGGCTCAAACTCGTCGTCGTCGTCAAAGACGCGCGACTTGTTGTCACCGCGGGCGACGGCGGCGAGGTCGTCGAGCTGGTTGGACTTGTCGAGCTGGGTGTTGGACTTCATAAAGGACGCACGGTCGTCACCCATGTACTGGTAGCGCGAGTCGGGGTTCTTGCGGAAGACGGCAAAGGCGGTCGAGATAATGACCATGAGAAGGAGCACCAGGGAGAAGACGGCATTGAGGATGAAGAGGATAACACCAAAGATGCCGACGACCAGAGCGGGCAGATCAAACACGTTGGTGTAGATGAGCAGGCAGATGGAGTTGATAAAGTTGACGACGCAAATCATAATGTTAAAGGTGTTGGTGGGCTTGTCCATCCAGGGGCGCATGACGGTGGCACCGATGAGGGCGCCGGCCTCGAGCAGGATAAAGGCAATGGCCTGGGTGATGCCGCTCTTCTGAGCCACAGCGACAAAAAGCGACTTGAGGAACATGTAGGCAAGCAGAGGGGCGATGAAGTAGTAGGCCGAGGCGCGGAACTGAATGTAGAGGAAACCCCATTTGTTGATGACGTTGGGGTCGGCAAAGAGGATGTAGGCGGGGTTGCTGTGGTGGCTGATGGAGCGGCGAGCGATGGTGATGACCTTCCAGGTGCCAAAGGCCAGGGTGGTCATGACGGCGAGCAGGAAGAAGATGGCGAGGACAATCTCGGCGGGCGAGTCGGCCTGGGTGAACTCCCAGAGGCAGAAGACGGTGACGAGAGGGAAGCCGAGGAGGGTGAGGCGGAAGATGATGCCCTTGAGGACGGTGATCCAGCCGTTGCGGAACTCGAGGAAGCGGTCGCCCTTGACGGTGCCCTTTTTGGCGAGCAGCTCGAGGATGCCCTTGTAGGCGGCGACGACGAGAGCGGTAAAGATGACGAGGACGCAGAACCAGGTCATGGCGGTCATGAAGAGGTTGGTGGACTCAATCTTGGAACGGAAGGCGACGCGCTGGATGCCGTAGACGAGGTAGTTGCCGGAGCTGAGCTTGATGTTGCCGCGTCTGGCGAGGGTGCCGACTCTCTCGGGGAGCAGATCGATGCCGCGGGAGGCGAGGGCGAGGCCGCGCTTCTGGACCTGGACGGACTGGGTGCGGATGGAGTCGAGGATGGTGGCGGCGGTACCGCCGGTGGCGCGCTGGTACCAGGTGAAGATGTCCTGCATGAAGCCGAGCTTGATGATGCCCATGGTCCACTGGAAGTCCTGAGTCCAGGCGCGGGCAATGGGAGGGAGCTTGACGGCGGTCAGGCCGATCATGGCCTGGCTCTGGAAGTAGCTAAAGAGGGAGAGGGAGTTGGCGGCGACGTGGGAGGCGGCGTTGGCGTGACCGAGACTGTTGAGGACGGCCGAGGAGATGAGGGCGAGGAAGGCGATGACGGCGGTGGCCCACTTGACGCCGATGGTGTCGACCGTCTTTCGGTTGGAGACGTTGGCCTCGAGGCAGGCAACCTCGTCGTCGCCGAGCATGATGCGGACCTTGGCGGTGGCATCGAGATCGGGAATGGAGAAGGCGATGCCGGGAATAGGGAGATTCTTGCCGACTTCGAGACGGAACTCCTCGGGAGGCTTGCCGACGCGCATGGGGCACATGCCCTTGAGCTCTTCGATGTTGCAAGGATCAAAGACCTTGTTGTCGATGATGGGATAGCCGTAGGCGGAGACGGTAACATAGAAGAGGACGTGGCCGGCAATGGTCGAGGTGGCGGTCATGCTAATCTCGGCGTAGCCAGTGTCGGCATCAAACTTGACGTCGAAGAGACTGGCGGTAAAACCTGATGCGGCAGAACAGGTGTTAAGCGAGTTGGAGACGAGTACGCGATCAGCACCGACGGTGGGCAGGACAGCGGCGACGCTGCCGAGGATGGCGAGCGCAGCACGGCGAAAGGACACCATGGTGGTGGTGGTGGTGGTGGTGGTTGGGGCGACGAGACGCGGTTGGAGAAGTCGATTATTATTGTATGCGAAAGATTAAGCGTAGGAATTAAAATCGCATCGCAGGGTTCAGTCGCGCAGCGATTTGATGGGTGTCGAGGGTTGAGTGCCCGCGGCCGACGATGATGGACGAGGCAAAAACAACGAAGCGTCGCAAGCGTGGTGGTCGGTTGAGAGGCGGAAGTATCGGTAGCGGGTCCGCCGTATGATTTGCGATGTGACGTCTGTCGATGGCTACGTGGGTGATTGCGCGGGCGCGACAGGTCGAAAGTGTTTGTAAAACGGTAGATGTAAAAAGAAGAAAAAAAGAGACGACGCAAAGGAAAAGCGAATGGATAGGTTTGAAACGAAGGAAAAAGCGTAAAAAAGGAGGATGTACGAAAAGGAGGAGTCGAGGCGATGAGCGAAAAAGGATGGACAAAGTTGAGTTTGCAGGAGGGCAGATGGACTTTTAGCGGGTGAGTGGGAGTTGAGTGAGCCAGCGAGCCAGTGGGAGAGTGGGAGAGTGGGAGAGTGGACGAGTGGAAGAGTGAAAGAGTGGGCGGGAGGAGCGGATTGGCGAGGGATTGGCGTGGGATTGGCAGTGAATGATGGTTCCTGAGAGGTGGTTGGAAAGCGGATGAGTGGTTGGACAGTGGACGAGAGTGGTTGGACAGCGGATTGACAGTGGATGGTTGCATCCAGAGGCGCTGTAATCGGGCTGGAAGCCACTAAAACGGGATACGAATTCGGCCAGGCACTGTCCTGCAAGCATTCCAGCGCAATATTTGATTTTCCAGCGCATTTTACTCCCTTTACAGAGCCTTTACAGGGCACTCCCGCTGGAAGGACTCGTCCAAAACTCTCTCCATCTTTCCCATACCTGCGTGGTACCGAGGCACCTGGGTACTTGGCCATCTCTCGCGACATCAACAATGACGCGCCAGCCTCTCCGCATTTTCCCTCTCCTTGTCCAAGTATGTAAATCCCCTATTATTCCCCCTCCATTGTCTCTCCGCCCCTGCGTCACATCCACTCTTGCGGTTTTTTCCTTTCTTGCACTGCCCTGGTGTGTCTCGCTCAAAGACCTTCCCACCCATAAGTAGGCTAGTGGCCAGCGACGCAACTGGCTGGGCTGGGCTTAAAATAGCTGCGCGCTAGCCTGAATGGTCACTCCCGTGGTTGCCACTCTTCTCAGTTTGCTCACACGGTCAAATCCTGTCAAAATACGAAAAGCGTTCATCACCGAGTAGTGTCCGGGGCTCTCGACCCCCGTCTCGCCTGTCCTTTGTTCCTTGCTGGATTGCCCCGACTCGGCTGGGGCTGGGCTGCGCTACTGTCCACCACCCAACATGCCAAGTCCAATTTTAATTTTACGCTGCATCATCAAGCCTGCACGCTGACGGGTCGCATGAGTTTCTCACCAACAACCTCAATTCATACATGAAAAAAAAAATCATTTTTAAACTTGAATATTCTTCAGTCATGCCGATTTTATAGTTTTGACGCGTAAAATACCTTGCAAAGCGCCAAACAAAACATGTGCGTCACAGCTGAGACACGGACGGGCAGTGCTTGGTTCGTGCCGTTCGGCATCGTACAGTGCATCCACCCGAGAAGATACAGTGCGGCCCGCTGCCCGGAGCCGCCACATCAGCACAGTGTGCGCGTGCTCTGAATACGAGATCAGCCCACTGCCTACTCCTGGAAAATAATTCTTCCGCTATTGTACGCGTGGCCGCATACTACGTACCCAAGCCTGCCAACTCACCCGCTCCGGAAATAATAAGACCGCACAGAGAATACTGGTAAAGATGCGACACACACGACACAGTCTCGGCAACAAATCCACTGCTCGCCAGTCGCTCCATCTCACCACCCCAATCCCTGAAACTTTTATAACCATGCTGTTCATCCTTGGGAAACATGAATGGTTCTCTCCCGCCCAACCCGACGGCATCAACAGCCTGTACCATGTATTAATCTCATCAGCCCACCCGCCAGCCCACCCATCGACACAGCCACGACTAGCGTCATCCGCCCCAGATTTCACTTACACACATGTTGCCAGCAGCGACAGCTCACCACCACACACACATGTTGAACACGGGAACTGAGTTTTTAGAAATACGCAACTGATAGTTATGCAGCAAAAGTATACAACAAAGTGCTATCGCCTGCTTTGCAGTAGACATCTGCTGCCTCTCCCAACTGGCAGTCTACAACAGCCATCACACCTCTATCCCAACACACATCCAGCAAGGATCAAAATCACACCCATCCGTCTAATTAGTTACAACGTCATACCCCCATTCTCTTTGCAGACAATGCCAAACTTTGCCAAGAATCTTTCTACCTCCCAGTCTTCCTCTTCCGGCAATCGTCCGCGCTGCCATCAGCTATTAATAGCATATCCAATCTTACATTTGCAAGCTCGACAACGGAAAGCTTTGCCATCACCCTTCGCCAACTAACGTACAGAAATTCTCCGTTGTTGACATAGCACCGTAGATCATTCTCAACTCACGATGCATAATTTGCTCTCGTCATTGGAGAGGCTGCACTGCCAGACTTGGTTGCATAACTCGAAATGGCAAGTCTCTGAACGCTGGGAATGACATTCTTGCCGGAAATGACATCCTTCTTCACCGTCCATGCTTTAAATACTCTGTCCCCTGCTTGTGCGAGGCGCTCTGTAAGGCGTGGAGTGCATCCGCAGTGGCCACTGGCAGTACGACTCTGTGGGCTGCACGCCACTTGACCATGAGAAAATATACCCATCTCTAGTATGACAAAGCTACACGACGGCGGCGAGAAAGGCTGCTCGAAAGGCATTGACTTCGTGGATATGGCGTAGCTACACCAGAAGCGTCGTCTCAAGAACTGCTCAAACTCTCACTAGTCGCCTTGCATCATCAGAACCCATCGATACTACGTTCCAACATTGTTACACCTCCTCGCCGTCGTCGTTTCCATCGAAAAACCATATGATATTTGCCGTCCAGACCAATTGCTCTGACCTCTTCCGGATTCGATCTCTCCGCCACAGGGACAAACCTGCCCAACCGTAGCACCCCCTTTCCGTCTGGCCTGTTTCTTATCGTGTCGACGAGCAGAAGCGTGCTGGCCGGTCTGATATAGGTTTGCTGACGCCCTCGGGAGACGCTGAGCGTCCATCGTATTCAGACCTCGCTTTCGTTGTCGGGCAAATCTTAGCCGCCACAACTCGGACGCAACTCTGGCGGCACGCCTAGAACTGGCTCGAGACGCGGAGTTTGTCGCGGGGCACAGTGCGGAGCCTGTTACCATTTCTGCGCTTGTTCGTCGGTGATGGGGTGTCGACTTGTCGGCTCTGGCTGACCGTTGTCCGACTGGTACATGACTTTTTTTGCGTAGTCCCTACGCCGGCGTGACGACGCAATATCTTCCACAATGCATGGGAATTTTTTAAAAAGCACACGAGTACGGGCAAAGACTCGCTATTTATTCATTTGCTGGAAGAATACAAAACCCACCTACAAGGCCCAAGTCGAGCTCGTGGCAGCCTCAAATAACATATCGCGCGATGATGCCTGGGGGCTTTTGCGACTAGCTGCAGCTGATAGTGGCCGCTGCCAGTCAATTCCTTGCTCAACAAGTCAAAAGAAATAGACCTTGCTACGTGATCTGGAAAAGAGACGCGCAACAAGGTCTATTTCTGATGAAAGTCCTTGCCTCCGATCGAACTATAGAACCAGCTAATGTATGCCAATGCCTTCAGCCGTGCTGTCGGGTTCAAAGCCACGAGCCCGGTAACAAGACAAACTCCTAGATACAATGGCTTTACCGAGGACTAGATGAAACTCCTTTTGAAATCCTCTGTATCCGTGAACCTACCATTCTTGGGCCATCTTCTTGCTGTCATGGATCGGATCACGCAGCAGGCAGCAGGCAAGAATATGCACCTGCTGGTTCGGACATGCACAACAGCCACAATAAGAAAGACGGGGACCTTTTCTTTCTGCGACGGCGTGTCTGCTGGGGGCCACCCACAGCCTTGTCGTTCTCATGCAAGCAGAATTCTCGGCACAGCCTTTCCAGGCCGGCAGTTCACAGCGAGCTTCCTGGTCGCAGCAGTTAATTCACCACCGTAGTCCAGCCACGGTAGCGATAATGGACAAGAATTTACAAGAGATTACATCTGGCCAACCTGATTCCAAATGTAAGTTTTACTATGCGCTGTTTTCCCCCCAGCTTCTTCAGTGCCAGAAATGGGGCTGGCCGCTCGGCAGCAGCAACAAGGCTGAGCTGAGCCCAATAAATCGCCGACCTCCCCACCCCCAAAATCGTCGTCTTCCCCTTTGAATTGAAAGCGGTGAATTCACTCACCTACGGAAATCGGGGGTGAGCTTGCTTGCACTTTGATATTGACAAATAGCAGTTGAAAACTCAAGATTTGTATTTGCCTGCACTTTCTCGCCGACTCTTGAAACACCGTTTCTGTCGATAAAGGTGGACGCCACATCGTCCCTCTATCCGCCAGCAACAGGTGGATGACGCAGGAGACCTGTGGAGCATGGAGCGCTACCATGATCAACTTCTTCTGACGGTGCATCAGGAAGATCAAGTCATTCAGACAGTTCCCGGTGGACGGAAGAAGCGATTTGCTTCCAGGGTGCGCACAGGCTGTACAGTTTGCCGGTGAGTGCGCTGTTGACCTCGAGGCTTGTTTCGCCTGTTGCCCGATAGACATCTTATCTGACTCGATTACGCAGGGCTCGGAGGGTCAAGTGCGGCGAAGAGCAGCCTGTTTGTAGGAATTGCCGAATCAAGGGACGTCCTTGCCAATATATCCTTCGATGGCAGTCGCCAACCGAAATGGTGCTCGCCACCGTCGCCGCAGAGACCACGTCTCCGCCCGGCGAACCGGCTCCTCCTGAGTGGGATTTTATGCAGGCGGTGCGATATTGTGAGTGGAAAAGTCGCAGGCGCACTTGCAGCCTTGATCTCTGACGCCGTCGCTGACTTGCCGCGTCGCAACAAGACTATGAAGTCGCGTGGCCCATGATCAAGTCCACCCTGATCAAGCCTATGAAGCCGCTTGATTTCAGCTCCAAGCAGCACATATTTGACGGGACTTTTGTGTGCCGCATCATCTGTGACGCGATTTCGGGCGCGTCGCGCGCCCGTGGCCGGCTCATACGCCAGGGAGACGATCCCGCGTGTGCTGGCCTCTGGAAGAGTCACGCGCGCTACCTGCTCGAGCACATCAAGCACCTCAACCACTGCATCAGCACGGGCGCGGAACAAGCGGCGTTTTGGGACTTTACAGCGATTATAGACTTTGACTTCATGGTGGAAGGCTTCATGTGGCAAGCGCACATGAATGGCTTTTTTGCCTACGTGGAGCATATCGGTGGCATTGCCTCTGTCATGGAGAAGCGGCCGGGCAACCTGATGTCTGGTATTATGTAGTAAGTTCCCGAGATGACTGGTGATAACTCACAACGCTAGCTAACACGTGTAATCACTAGCCACGTTTTTCAATCCAACACGACGTCCCCGGCCCGGCAGCAGGTAGTCGGGTGCTATAGCTACACAGACGCACAGCTTAGAGATGCATTCGGGGCAGTCGTGGATCTATCCTCGCCGTGCCCGGTCGAACTTGTGCTTAGAATAATTGAAATCACTCGAATTCGCTTCGAGATCGCCACCGATCTGACTCTGGAGGCGCAAGTCACGCGCCGCGCACCGATTTTGTTCAGGGAGATTGACGACTTTGACATGAAGGCGTGGGTTGAGGGCTGCAATTTTGCGACAGCGGACCTTGGGATAAAGTACGGCGAGATTTACCGGCTGTCCATCCGACTGTACGGCATTCTGGTCCTCCCCCGGTCGGCAGTCCTGGCCGCGTACTCAGACGGCAGCGAGGACCAGCGCTGCCGCACGCTGCTCAGGCGGAGGCTCCTGCAGCTCATCAGAGAGCTGTACCCCACCGTCAACGATACCTTTGCCTTCCAGTGGCCACTCGTCGTGGCCGGTGTGGCCGCAGCCACAGGGGACGATGCCGTCGAGGACCAAGATTACATAGGCCGATCCCTGTACGGGATTTGGCAGAAGCCTCTCTCTGACTGCAGCACGTTCAAGCTGCTGGTGAAGCTGCGGGCCTTTTGGCAGTCGGGCCAAACTGAATGGGAGGATTGTTTCTATGAGCCGACGCCATGTTAGTCCAATAAACTCATGATTTCGCATGTAATGCCTCGGAAGAGTATGAAGCAGCTATAGGGACTTTCAGCGTCGCTTCAACTGTATTAATGACGTATCAATGTGGAAGTATATAGAAATATATTATAGTCTCGACCGCCCTACTACCGATATACTGCAGTTCAACGCATGCTTCCTCTCAGCTTAATTGGTCGCGAGAAACCAGAAACATGCACCCTCGGTTAATAAGTCCCAATACGTAGCGGGCTACGAAGTCTGGCCAGCAGCCGCCTGTTTCCCATTTACATCCATTTGCACCACTTTGCAAATTGCATCTATATTTAGCCAAGAAAACAAGAGCTGCACTAGTTAGCCCATGACTAGCCTTATTAAAATAACATGCAGCCGCCACGTTATGACCCTCCTATTAAGCTACCCCGCCAGCCGAGAGCTACCATCTCAGCTGGCGGGGCTAAATCGAGCCGAGAGGCCATCCAGCCCTGCTGCTTCTCTTGTCGTACTCGGACTTGCTTTCCCCTTCATTCCAGTGGCATCTCCGGCGGCCCTGATGTTCTAGAATACAGCCTTGTTCGAATTAATCTAAATTTATTTCATATTTCTACTGGCATCGTATGTCTTTCATCAAACGGTTGAAAAGTCTTCATGACAGCATGCGGGCTCTCAGGGTCCGAGTTTCCGCGTTGGGGGCGGCTTGCAGAAAACGCCAGCCATGATGGCGCAACATTAAGAAGTGCATTTATTCTGCGCAATATACCATAATAGAATGCAGCATTCGCAATAGTTCCGTATCCAGAGCCCTGTCAATCGTAATGAACCGTCTTGGCTGCCGTCACAGTGGTGACACGGCAGACCAGCTGACCTGTCTTAGGTTCCGGGTCGTATAACGTCTCACATACGTGTCCCACCACTATTCTGGCTACTTTTTAAACCCAGCAGTCAATTTTTATAGCCCTGTGCGGTAACTGAGGCGGTGACAATCTCGCACAGCTGTTCCCGTCCGCTCAGTCAGCCTCCACCCGTCTCTCTGGTATTTGGGACACACTTCCAGGCCAATGTATCGAACCTCGTATTCTGCCTATGCCGACCCTGGCCCGCCAAGTATACCAAGTATTGATATGCACAAATGATCGCCACCCTCCAATGAACTTCGCAAAAAATCCAAATTTACCTTTTCCGATGGTCCTTTTTTTTCTTCGTTTCTCTCCGACCAGCCGGCCCCGCTAAGCCCTGCTGTTAGCTGAAACCTTCGTGTATTGGGCACCGTTCTGGTTACTGCTGGTACTGTTTGAGGCTGAGGACTTTCCGAGATGCACGTCGACGCAATGTAGTGCGCATGTCAGCTGTCCAGAAGGACGGTTGGAGTAACATGATTCGGCAGCTGGAGCCGAAAGTCATTAGAAAAGTCTGCGAGGCAGCCTTTGCAACTGAATACATGACGGAAAGAGTTGTAAGTGGCTGCGTGATACGAGCTCACCAAGTTACCTGGGAGCTAAGCCAAGAGGTTCATTAATGGTCGGATTGCGAATATAAAAGGCAGAGTTTTCTCCCAATGCTTCCCACAATGCCCTCTCCATCGCAATCATTCACTGCACATTCAATCGCACATACAACTCCTTCAATCATGATGTTCAAGCAGCTCAGCCTCCTGGCCGTCGCCAGCCTCGCCGCCGCCACCAACCCCGGCAACGCTAAAATCTACAACAACTGCCCCTTCGAAGTCACCGTCTGGTCCGTCGGCAGCAGCATCTCCAACCCCCAGACCCTCGCCGCCAAGGGTGGCCGCTACTCTGAGCAGTACACCCGCGACCCCAAGACCGGCGGCCGCTCCCTCAAAATCACCCGCGAGCGCGACGGCCTCTACACCGGCAAGCCTCAGACCAACTTTGCCTACACCCTCGATCCTGACCGCGTCTGGTACGATCTGTCGGACGTCTTTGGCGACCCCTTCTCCGGCAACCGCGTCCAGGTCGTTCCCTCCAACAACCAGTGCCAGTCCATCGTCTGGCCGGATGGCCGTCCTCCCGCCGGCTCTCAGGTCAAGACCTGCTCCAGAGAAAGCGATACTACCCTTACCCTGTGCGCTTAATCTCACTGTCGGAACATGGACTGTTTGCCACTGGGCAATATATAAATAGCACAAAACTGGATGGCTCGCCTGAGCTCCCTCATTCCATCAGATGGCCATGTATATATCTTAATATAGATAGCAATCAGAAAGACAAATGTGCTGAAGATAGTCTTAAGCTGAATGGATCTATTATTCTCACTATCATTAAATCATCGCTATGCTGGTATCGTAGTATGTGCTGCACGCGTCGTGCCTAGCAATTAGCCCACCAATGCCGTATTCAGGCTCTAGGTGCAGAAACGCCCGCGTTTCTCTCCTGCGGGCAGATCGAAAAAAATTATTTTGCCCGCCATCACCCCCTCCACCAACCACCGCCCCTTTCATGGAAGCGGCTGCGGGTTGTTGCCCACCGTCTTGTACATGTCGCGCAGCTCAAACTCGTCGTGGCCGCCCTCTGGAATCTCGCCGACGACGCGCGCCGGCTGGCCCGCGACGATGGAGAAGCTCGGGATCACGGCAAACGGCGCGACGACGGCGCCATCGAGCACCTTGACGTAGTCCTTGATGATGGCAAACTCGCCCACGGTGCACCCGCGCCCGATGGACACGTGGCTGCCCACGCTCGCCGCCTGCACCACGCTGCCCTGCCCGACAAAGACGTGGTCGCCCAGGCGCAGCGGCATGTACGTGTAGGAGCCCTTGTACATGCGGCCCGGCGGGCGCAGCACCACGCCCCGGCTGAGGAAGCAGTATCGGCCGATGGCGACGGCCGTGTTGGAGGCGGCGCCGCCAGAGGACGTCGACGAGGAGGACGAGGAGGAGGGGGCGGTTCGGACGAGGTCGCCGCGGATCATGACGTCGGGTTGGATGACCGTCTTGCCGCCGAGGACAATGTTCTGCGTGCCGACGAGGACGGCTTTGCGCGCGACCTTGTTGCCGGTATCCTGGGGGGGGGCCTTACGTTAGCAGACAAAGGGCAAAGAGAGGTGAGGATGCTGGTCGTAAGAGGCTTACGGTATCGATGTAGTCGCCTTTCGCTGGACGGCGCGACATTTTGGCTGTGCGAACTGGATTGGTTGGGAGGTTGTAAAGTTGTAGGTTGCGCGGTTGAAGTTGACGTTGGAGCTTGGCGGTCGCGAGAGCTTGCGTGGGGCCGGAGCTTGCGCCAGTATATTCATTCACTGCTGGCCAGATGGCAATCACACGCTTAATGAAAGGAAGGAAAGCGAGGGAAAGGAGAGACTCAAATAGGAAAAAAAAAAGAAAGAAAATATATTACAGTGTTTTTATTTCCTTCACCATTCACTGACTGCACACAGCAAACTTCCCTTCTAGATGCCCGCGGCTTGTTTAACTAGTGCAGGACAGGCCCTGGTATCGAGTTCAACATGAACGCTTCTGGTAAAATATGAAACTCCGCCATAATTTCTTCCCAAAATCGACTGTCCATGAATATACTCTCTTGTATCTCCTGTCCATGCTCTGCGAGAATACCCTCCTCGACTTGTCCCGCGGTGATGTTTGCGCTCTCCGTCTTTTCTCCAGTATGCTCCTCGAACCACTTCCGCATCCAACCAAACTTGGTAATTATACGCGCAAGTATGGCATCCTCAGCTTCACCAAGCCAATTCGCTTTGGCAAACTTCTGTGATGCATCTAATTTTCTCATGACGCCATTCAGCACGGAGAGGAATTTCTTGTCGTCGTCAATCAAGCTCTTATCCCAGCCATCGATTTCAACCAGGCAAACGCGAGATGATGTGAGTAAAGCATGCGATAATTGACCCCAAATTGAGTACGGCATGATGATATATGACGCGTCTGGCATGGTGCAAAATATTCGAAAGAAGCCGTGCATGGCCTCCACGCACGACCACAGACTGTCCAGCCGCTGGTGGGCTGATGTACCTTCCCACGGTGCATCATACAGGCTGACTTCGTAGAGGAAAATTTTTGCGGTGCGGACATTCATCATCAAGAGATCTGTGGCGGTCAACAAGTCATCATCAAACTTGGTTCCGTGTCAACATACCGTTATCTTGCAGCGCGACAGGCAGCGAAATCTGAAACTCGGACAGACTCCGCGCAAGCATGTTGACGTGCATAACAAAGGAGGCACCTCGAGATTGCGTGGCGCAGGGCTCATCATAAGGAATTGCCGCAGTGATATCCTGGACAATATTTTGCAGCCGGACGAGATGATAGAGAAGGACGTCCGACTCTCTTTCCTGTGATTCCAACAATTGCTCGAGTGCATTTTCCATGTGGCGACTGAAGCTCAACGGATCAATCTTGCGATAGACTGTTGATGCACTACTCTTGTTAGTGAAGCTCAAAGTGACTGATTGCAGACTCACGTTGAAGAAAGGTAGTAGCAGCCAAGGAGAGCGCGTCTCTCATCATTCGTGAGTACCCGTGTCTCGCTTGTAAAACCATAAGTCGATCGCGTAACGTCATATATCAATTTTCGTCTATCATTGGCGTGAACAGGCTTGTTCAGGCCCAAATCGGCCATGACGGCGACTGCAAGCTGCATCAAATTTGTCATTTGCGAGTTGCGCTTTACATGGCAATGGTACCTGCAGAGTTAGCGTTTTGTTTGCTCGATGAGCAGTTGAACTCACCATGCAACATGTAACAGTAGACCCTGTAGCAAATCAAAGGATTTGTAGCCCTCCAACAGCATGCAATTGGTCATTGAAATGGTAAAGTCTCGGGATCTTCGTCTCTGCACATCCCTGTTGTGATATGACGCAGCCGTAACCATTGCCTTGAAGAGAAACGGCCGAGTACTCCGCAACTCGGTTGCGGGGAGATTGGGTGGCACGACAAAAGGGAATAAATGGCCAAGGCTAGTGGTATAGATGGCGAGCAGTGTATCAGCCTCGTCATTCGGCGGCCAGAGGGCATCATCTGCTAGTTGTGCCTCGGAGGATATGAGTGACTGAGGTGGCATGAGAAACTTGGATGAGCGATCGCTTTCTCTGTTCTTGAAAGTGGTAATTGGCGATGGAGTAGATTTAAGAGTCGATGCTGGAGTGATTCCCGTCTGTGGTTGGTTGCGAGGCATCTCCTGATTTTGCAGTGTGTAAAACAGGTCCTCCACTCTCTTCTCAAGCTGGCCAAATCGTCTGAACATGTTTAGAATTTGTTATATTTATCTTTCCACTGGATAAGAAGCAAGAGCATCTAAATACTTACGTTCGTGGCACTGGTGCCGCTCTCGCAGATGGCGTTTGGGCGCCGCATGCCTTTTTGAGGCGCAAACAACTTCAAACATTAATTAGCGTCGGTATCAGATGAACTTGTTACTTTATTCTCTTTCTCACCGATCGCAAATAGGCGCTTTTCCGGACGACGGTGACGCCTCGCTGCGGGACCAGGCGCAGCGCACCTTGGCTCTGGCACAGGGCCTGCACGCTTTCCGGTTCGCCCTCTCTTCGCTCTCAGAAGCCATAGCTAAAGTAGACTGACGTTATCGGCGTTTCGGGGTCGGAATTGAGGCAGGAATCCAAGCGAAAGAGCTGCCCACGTTTACTGGCAGGCAGCTGATGATGTGATGCTGTCGGAGCGGAAATCGGACACGGAAGCGGAGCTGCTAGTGGATTATTCACCTCAACCGTTACCAGTTTGAGGCTTGCCGAGTCTGAACATTCTTTTTTTTTTTTTTTTTTTTTTTAAAAAAAAGAATGCCGGGTTGATATGGTGAGATGTTTGCGCTGATGATGCTGAAAGAAATGACGTATTTTGGGTGTGTTTCATGGCAGACAAAGAGTGCAAACGGAAGAGTTGTTTGCTGGTAACGGCTCTCAGAGGTTGAGGCTGCAGCTGGTCCGGCTGGCAGCTAGTTACCTAGTGGGGTAACAAAGTCGGCAAAACTACAAGCTGTAAAATTATCAGAATAATAAGGTAATTAAAAGTTCCAGCTTCTGATGCTATCCAGCCTGCGAAGCCCTTTAATTAGCTGATCTCTCTTATTTTCTTCATTTCTCTAATATTCTTTGTTGCCGGTTGACGCTTGTCTTCCAGGTACGAGCTCTTTAGTGGATGCTGCGCCTTTGACCCCGCCAAGGTCCCCTGTCAAGCACCAGCCAATGCGCTGAAGCAAAGAGCGCTACAGCGCCATTGACAGGCCGTGGCAGCTCGTTTGGCGTACTTTTAGCGGGGGATGACCCTGCCAGCCCCTGCAAGTGACCTGGGACGACTTGTGATGGGCCCTGTGCCGCCCCCTGCAAGTGCTCCAAGTGGCCCCTCCTTCTGCCCATTGCCCGTCCTCCTGTAGCCGCCCGCCGCCTGCCTTCTTCCTCGTCTGCTCGCGGGCTCCATACCTGTATATAACTTGCTATTAACCACCATCCCATCTGTTTCCATCGTTCCCGCCTGCTCCAGCGTCTGTTCTTGTTTGCGCAAGCTGCTTCTGTTTCTCCCCTCGATACTCTCCCGTTGGAACAGCTTCCGACAGCTTCCTGCCCGCACCGCGCCGTTGCCCGCTGCTGTCTTCACCCTTGGGCGTATCCTCTGCCCCGCATTCTCGCTTTTTGCGCGCGCTCCTCGCCGTGCGCCCGAATTCGCAACCATGGGCGATCTCCAGGGACGCAAAGTCTTCAAGGTCTTTAATCAGGACTTCATTGTCGACGAGAGATACACCGTCACAAAGGAAGTTGGCCAGGGTGCCTATGGCATTGTCTGGTGAGTCCTCGGCCGCCGTGCGAGAGCCGTGAGAGCCTGCTGGCCACGTCTCGTACCCCGCGCCATATTCTGCGTCGCGAGCTCGACAGCTAATCCCCTGCTTCCTTCCAGTGCCGCCGTCAACAACCAGACCTCCGAGGGCGTTGCGATCAAGAAAGTCACCAATGTCTTTTCCAAAAAGATTCTCGCCAAGCGTGCGCTGCGAGAGATAAAGCTGCTCCAGCACTTTCGTGGCCACCGTAATGTGCGCCCGATCCATCCGCCTCGATGCTGCCGCACTGGCTAATTGCGCTCCAGATTACTTGTCTCTACGATATGGACATTCCTCGGCCGAATGATTTCAACGAGACCTATCTATACGAAGGTCAGAATACACACCCCTCCCTCCGGCGCGCGAGCCCCATGCTAACACTGCGCAGAGCTCATGGAGTGCGATTTGGCTGCCATTGTTCGCTCAGGACAGCCCTTGACCGATGCGCATTTCCAGTCCTTCATCTATCAGATCTTGTGCGGTCTCAAGTACATCCACTCCGCCAACGTGCTGCACCGTGACCTGAAACCCGGTAACCTGCTCGTCAACGCCGACTGCGAGCTCAAGATCTGCGACTTTGGTCTTGCTCGTGGTTTTTCCGTCGACCCCCAAGAGAATGCCGGCTACATGACGGAGTACGTTGCCACGCGATGGTACCGCGCGCCTGAGATTATGCTGAGCTTCCAGAGCTACACCAAAGCTAGTGCGTGAGCCCCCACTCCTGACACGTTCAGCGAGCCTGCTAACTTTCCCAGTTGACGTGTGGTCTGTTGGCTGCATTCTCGCTGAGCTTCTCGGTGGCCGTCCCTTCTTCAAGGGTCGTGACTACGTTGATCAGCTCAACCAGATCCTCCACATCCTCGGTACCCCCAACGAGGAGACGCTCTCGCGCATTGGCTCGCCTCGCGCTCAGGAATATGTCCGTAACCTGCCTTTTATGCCCAAGAAGTCCTTCCCTCAGCTCTTCCCCCAAGCCAACCCCGACGCATTGGACCTTCTCGACAAGATGCTGGCTTTCGACCCCTCGTCGCGTATTAGCGTTGAACAGGCCCTAGAGCACCCCTACCTGCACATCTGGCATGATGCCTCGGACGAGCCTGACTGCCCGACCACCTTCAACTTCGACTTTGAAGTCGTTGAGGAGGTGCCCGAGATGCGCCAGATGATTCTTGACGAGGTGATGCGCTTCCGCCAGCTAGTTCGCACAGTGCCCACGTCGGGCCCCTCGCTTGCCCAGATGCAGCAGCAGCAGCAGAGCCAGGTGCAAGTACCCCAGAACCCAACGCAGTGGAACCCCGAGGACCCTCGTCCACAGGAGTACCGGGCCGACCTCAACGGCCTGGAGCAGGATTTGGCTGGCGGTCTGGACGCTAGCATGAGATAGAGGGTAATGGGGACGCGTGGGCTGGTATATGCTAGTAAGAAGGTGTGATGGCGGCCATGGTGGCAGTTTGTTGGATTCCTAATGACCAATGATTCCATATCAGTTAAAAATATCTCGGAGATCCTAGTTTGAGTGATGCCAATGCCGGTGCAATCTCCGTAGCCGCCAGGAACAGCATCTGCCCCACCATGAACAGTTGTCGCCGGTTGAAGGTTATCGGCAGTAATAACATGTGCCAAGAGATGCAATTTCAAAAGATCTCCATGCATGACGCCAAGAGACATGGATGCGTGTTATTGGCGTAGTTGATAATATTGCGGCTCTGATTGGGCCGCGGGTTGGCGCCCGTGTTTCACCGATCATGTTTGTTCGCCAGTCGCTCCAGACTTGGCAGAAAAGATTGCAAGACCTGATGCGCGGAATCGGAATGAAGAGGACAAGTTAATTCAGATAAATATACCGATATTTGCTATATACATCTCTAGCGATTGAATAGTTCGTTTCCATCATCCATGACATGAAAACCTTGTAAAAATAAAATGTAACCTTTATATGCCAAACGAGCCGTGTGATGCAAGTATATAAAAAAAGAACAATAAACAGAAGCCCGGGTCCCAAATTTTTTGGTAAAATTCCCATGAAAAGAAAACCGAGCAGCAACATTAAAGGTATCTAGCGAGTGAAAGGAAAGGGGAAAAAATGAACAAGAACACCATCTATACGGCCAACCGTCACCCCACGATCCTCTGGCCGTGGTTTCTTTTTAACCGTAGAACCAGTAGGTGGCAGTGTAGCTGGTGCTGTCGTCGCCGGCACCCTTGGCGCAGCCGTGCGAGTTGCCGCCGGCGGTGATGACGCGGTATACGAGCTTGGCCGGGCCGGTGGCCGCATCCGTGGCGCTGAGCTTAAGCCAGGCGACGGCACCAGTATTGTCGGGACCGGCGCTGGCCGAGGCGGGCGCGTCGATGCCCTCGTCCTTTTTGGCGGTGAGGTTGATGTGGCCGTTGTCGAGGACGAAAGTCGGGACGCCGGCGGCGTTGAAGAAGTGGTGGCCGAGGAACTCGAGAGGCTGGTAGCTGCCGTCGACCTGGAGGCCGGCGGGCGCGGGGAACGGGTTCGTGAGCGAGGCGCCCGGGTGCGAGGGGTCGGCGCGGTTGGGACCGGAGGCGTCCATGTTGAGCGGGAGCGCGTGCGAGGCGAGCACCTGGCCGGGGAGGGCGTCGAACTGGGCCGCGGAGAGCGATCGGGGGCCCTGCTTGGGGTACAGAGGACGGGCGTCCCAGAGGACGGCGAGGGCACCGGTGGCCGTGGGCTTGGCGCCTTGAGCGCTGCAGGTGTAGTTTTGGATGCCGAAGCCGAGAGCAATGTGGAGGAGCTTCATGCCGTTGGGAGGGTTGGTGAGTTCCTTCGCTGTTGGGGGAGGTTGTGTGTTAGTTGGATGTGAATCTGGGGTATTTGACTCAAAACAGCCATCAATTGAGGGCGTCAAGAAAGAGGGAAAAGAAACATACCACCGCCATTGTGAGGCAGAGCGGGAGCAACAGCCTTTGCGTTGTTGGGAGCAGGGCAGGCGGCCGGGGCAGCAAAGACGGACGCCGCCGAGGCGAGGAGGACGAGAGTCTTGGAGAGCATGGTGAAAAGGTTGTGTGGGAAAGATGTGAGCAAGACAATGGAGGGCGGGGATGTTAAAAAATGTCTTAGATGGATGGATGGATTGAAGATGAGATTGAACCGGATTGGGAGAGGATTGTCTCGGGTATAAGTAAATAAGAACCAAGTTTGTTCAAGAGAGAGGAGGGTTCAAAGAAAGGCGCGTCACAAGCAAAGGCCGTTTCCCAGAATAGAACAGCTGCAGGCAGCTGGTGTAATAGCGTTGTGCGTGGGTGGTAATATTGGGGTGGGCAAGGGTCTCCGCCAGGGCGCTTGCGAGTCTGGGCGTGCTGGCTAGTGGCGAGCGTTGTGCATAAGCTCCAAGGCTAGCTTTGATAACGACAGGGAATTGAGCAAAGAAGGGGAATTGAACTTTGTGTGATGTGGTTTGCGTGGTTGCTTCTTTCACAATTGCAAAGTGGGAGGCTGGTGATGCTTTATATGCGCAACAGTCGGGACGCAAGGCACATCCCAAGTGTTTGGAATTTGGGGCTTCCCAGAGCGAGCCTCCCTCATAAAAAAAAAGATTTACCCCTGCAGCCTGCACCAGCCATTTGCTTCTTTTCCGCATAAGCCCAGAACGAGCCTCTCTTTTTTTCTGACATGGGGCTGGGGTGGCACTCTGGCAGGTCAGCCCAGCCCAGAAGCAGTCTGGTGTCTGTGTTGCGGTGTGTGTGGGTTCGGCTGACACGCTAAGGTGATGCAAGGCTAGCTGCAAACAGAGAAGACTTGGGGGGGTGGACTGTTGGAAAGAGGTTCAAGGACGGGCGGGAAACGTTGTTGGTACGCTGGCAGCCACTCATCCGGAGCGGTGCAACCCAACCCCATCCCACTCGGCGGGCGGCCGGGCGGGACTCATGGCAAAGCAGCTTCCGTGGGAGATTTGGTTCATTGGAATTGTATTCTATTTTCAGTCTTTGAAGAATGGGAATAAATGGAAACTTCGGTAGTTGAACAGTATGGTAGCAGTTCCAAGCGAGAACCAAGACGCCACGAGGCGGTATATCCGGGGCAGGGCTCGCTCGGCCAAATTTGCTGGTGACCTAATGTCACACTGCCCCCCATATACAAAAAAGCCCATAAGCCTGATTCCTCAGCAAACAAACGACGATTCCACAGCCTTTGTCATAATGATCGTCCGTTTAATAATAACATCGATAAGAAGAAAACAGACCAAGATGGAATTGGAATATACTTGCGCGGACGGTCGGCTTCGGAAAGCAAGAATTACACAGCGAGCATGTTGAACGAGTATGATGCAGCATGACCACCCTGTGCCGGTATTACGCCTCCGGATCAGCAATCGCCTGCACGTCAGATTGAGACAAGTTCCAATATGGCATCACAGGATGTGGGAACCGTGGGGGGTGGGTGTGTGTTCGCCCGTTGTCCTTCCATGGAATCGCAGCCCGCTCCCTCGCTCTCATTGTGCATTTCTGTGCCCAAATTTCACTTTAGGTACGTGCAGGAGCAGGAACCCCTCCATCTGTCCCATGTTAAGCCACACTATTGCTGCACCGCAGATGTACCTCCTCCGGGCGCTTAAACTGCCTTCTCTTCTCCACACAACTGCCCAGCTTTGTCCAACCAGACCGCAGCAGCTGCGAAGCATAAGGCGCAAACCCCCAAATCTAGAAACCAGCCCCCCTTGCAACCAGCTATCCCCAAAAAAGGGCCCGTGGGTGTGTGTGGTGGCACCTTGGCGTTGGCAAAAGAGTTGGGCGGCTAACATGCAGCTTCCAGCAGCTTGGCAACAAAAAGAAGTAACAATCGCATGACATGCTACCCTTTTTTTCTTTCTCGATGACCCGAGACATGTTCATCCGGGTCTCTCGGCAGACTTATTATTCATCCCCCCCTCTTCTCTGCTTCATCTGCCTTTGTCAAATGTAACCTAAACCACGTTTACTGCTCGCATCCCCCAGCTTCCCCCCCACAGACGGGACTACACCCGTGGTTTAGTGGCGCTGCTTTACCCGTTTCAGAGCTCCTTGCTCGGGAGATGAGCAAACCTGCAGGAGGGCCGAAGGAGACAGAAGAACAAGTTCCAAAAAGTCCCGTAGGTCCGATAATGGCCCCCCGGGACTGATGTTCATAGCAGGTTGTATTAATTGTTTTGTCAATGCAAGCCACAGCAGATCCTGAAACGGGCCGTTTATCACCCCGTGTCTGCCTTGAAGATTGTATTCTGAAGGGTACGCTAACTGCCTCTGTTGGCCCGACCCTGCAACCTGGTTGTAATTCATGGCGGCGGTGTGGAAATGTAAATGAAACTGTAGCAATTATTATAGGCTAAACTATGCAGCCGGGCTCATTTGACTGTAGCCGTTAAGCTGTGGCGGTCAAGTCTGCCGGGCCGCGGTATTGATCACCTCATTGCGCCTTGAATTCACAGTCCGGTTACCATTCTCATCCATTGGCGTTTCAAACATCACATACAAGGCCGAATTTCTTTATGCTCTGAAGACTTTCCCGATTTGTTCTAAATCGTACGACATGGTTTCGACTAAAACGTCCGGATGGCGACCCGGCACGGTGAAAAAAAAGTTTCGCGTTTCGGATGATCTTAGGGGGTAGCGCACTGACGTCCCCAACGGCGCAAATCTCAACGCTGAGTTCTTAGGGCTGTTAAGGGGGGAAATATAAACGCATAGTATGAAACGCATCATTGGTCTCGATTTGTTTTATGCCCATCACCTCGGCGAGCTTGGCGCAAGGTCCATCCTGGATGGCAAAATGTCAGCGGGGTGACTTGCAGATGCTTCATGTTCAGCTCGTCACAGCGCGAGGACAGCTGATGGCCCAAGGAGTTAGCCACGCGCAGCAGGGTATTGAAGAGTCATGTTTCGAGTCAATGGCAGAGGTGAAATCTTCTACATGCGCAGTCTGTGCTCAAACACGCTTGAAATGGCAACTTTCGTTCACTGTTGGATAAGCTCCGGAGCTGTCTGAGGGCATTCGCCTACCGCGATGAGGTGTGCTGTTTCCACAGTTGATCCTTGATTTCGAGTCATCGTAGCATTATTATGTGCCAGTGCAATCACAGGATAGCTCGCCCCATTTTCATCAACAACTGAAGTTGTATTATGCTGCGACGTGTACTATGCAGTAAATCACTCATGCTTTATGAAACAAATCACCCTTAACACCTGGATATCGTAAATCATTCATCAAGGCAGCTCATGTTGGCTCTGCCCCTGCCCACCTCCATGCATCTTGCTCATCCGGTTCCGCAGCGCCTCCTGCTCCTGCTCGATGCGCTCCAGCTCCAGGATGCGCTGCCGCCGCTGCTCCAGCTGCGAGTGCTGCTCCCGCAGGCTCGACAGCTCCTCCGCACTGGGCTCGACGGGCGGTGCGCCCACAAACGACTGCGGATCCGCCGCTGCAGGCCGGGCCGACTGCTGCTGCTGCTGTTGCTGCTCTGGTGTCGCGGGCTGTGCATAGTGCACGGCAGGGCTGCCGCTGCCCATCTCGACTGGCGGATTCGGAGTACGCGCGCTCTCAAGCTCAGAGGGTGGCGGGTGCGGGCTGCCCATGCTCGAACTGCCAGTCCCGGCTGCAGCCACACCACCGATGCCGCGCTCCGCTGCGATGGCTGCTGCCGGCGGAGGTGTTACGCTGCTGCCGGCCCAGTTGCTGTTCGCCGTCGAGGTGTTGTCCATTTCTGACGCGCTCGGGTGGTGCTGATGCTGCTGCTGCTGCTGGTGGTAGTACACAGGCTGCATCGCCTGCGGAGCGGGAGGCTGCCCGCCGTAGTACTGCTCCGGCGACGGTCCTCCCATCGGGATGGGGCCGCCGCCCATACCAGGCTGCGGCCCGGCCCCGGGCGGCGCGGTGGCGTACTGCGACTGGACCATTTGCGGCGGCGGGTGCGTTTGGTACTCTTGCGATCGCCGGCTCGAGGTGCGCACGCGCCAGATGATGAGGCCGAGGGTCGTGAAGCCGAGAATGGCACCGAGCGACACGCCGATGCCGATGCCTGCCTTGGCGCCTGCCGAGAGGCCGCCGCCGCTCTTTCGGTTGCTGCCGCGGTCGTTGCCTGAAGAGCCAGAGCCGGAGTCGTCGGACGATGTAGACGTATAGTAGGCGCCAGACGATTTCGCTCGACCTTGCAGGTTGGCGGTTTTGGTCCGCAGCTTCAGATAGTCCTCTTCCGTGTTCGTCGGGTTTGCGCCAGGGAACAGAGGATGTGTCGCAAGCGTAGAAAGATCCGTCGAAGCCCAGCGAATCTGGATCATGGGCGCCGTGTTGGTCCCTGAAAACGCAACGGATATGTCGTTGTTTTGGCACTTGTAGCCTCTGCGTGAAGATTAGAACCCGCATCACCCGCACTTACATACGTAGACTTTTCACCATTCACATACCTGGGCACACATTGAACAGCCGTCTCGGTCGGCTCGACGGGAGGACCTTGCGCCGAGTTCCAGCGGAAGCAGCCTGCCGTGTACCCACGCGGGCAGACGGCCGGCGAGTAGTAGCCGATCGTCGACCACCAGTAGGCGTCAAAGTTGGGCGGGCCGCAGACGTCGCGCAGGTTCTTGTTCTGGTGGAACTCGTTGCTGAGAAAATTTATTCCGCAGGGAAAGTCAAAGGGCGTGGGCATGGCGGCAGCTGGCGCGATGCCGTTATGGGCCGCCATGTCGGGTACCGTCGTCGCGGTGCTGGTGGCCGTTGTGGCAGCCAGAGCGGCCGTTGCCGTCTTGACCAATGTCTCCATCGCGAGAATATTGCCACCCTTTCTGGCAGAATGTCGAGAAGACAGAAAAAAAACACAGAATGCAGGAATTAAGTTTTCCACAGTTGCTCTGACGTCCTCCCCAGGGCACAACTCCTCCACTTGCCCAATCCTCAAATGGCTTCCCTTCTTTTCAGCCGCATGGGCGAAACTGTTCGGGCCAGCCCTGTCAGTGACAAAGAAAGCGAGCTATGCGAAATAGAGAGCACTAACAAAATTAAGCGTACTATTTAGCAGTGTATGAGCGCTGATCGGCCAGGGGCTTGGACACTGGCTAAACCCAACACGGAAGCGATTTCGTGCCACTGTTGTTCAGCCGCGAGAGCTTGACTCAAGTGGGCGAGACGCAATTTCAGCTGGCGGCGCAACATCTTCCCATGTTTACAGGGAAGTTTCAGACTGAGCTGAGATCTTGCATTACAATGCCAGAAATACACAACAGGGTGGTAATGAATCTCTTTTGGATCTCTGAAATTACTGCTGTCTCCGCCAATAAGTAATCGGGATGGCCAAGTCCCTGCAAGTCGCTCACACGATCGGGCGCCACCTCAAGACCAGATGCTGCATGCTGGCCGTTACATTGCAGAGCATAACGAAACAAGAAGCATGAGACTAGATGAAACAAAGACATGGTTGAGGAGACTTTATAATTCCGTAAACTAGTAATATTGAAAGAGGTAGCTGCGATAACTGAGAGAGCTGCGATAGCTGCCGCGCAAGCAAGTATTGTGCTTGTCTCCAGGTGACATTGGTTTCTCAGCATTCAACTTATCAAAGGGCCTGCCTTCTAGAGATTAAAAAATGCTCATTTTACAGATAAATTCTAAAGAAATGTGCTTCTATGCTAAAAAAAAAAAAAAAAAAAAAAAAAAACTTCAG